>VDFB02266143.1:0-38642 GCA_007258455.2 Sequoia sempervirens
TGGTGGTTTGTGGAGAGTGGAAGAAGTGAGCTAAATCAAAGATAGAAGAAGGAAAGGAGATGAGACAAAATTTGTTTCAAGATGCTTAGTGGTCCACAATCAGATAAGAATTTTTTATTTAATATTTTTGTATTTTCTTTTTCTTTTTTATTTTTTATTTTTATTTAAATATTAATATTGTTAATTTTTATTTATTTTTTAAATGTTACTTGCAAATATATTTGCGTTATCATAGCACCTATTATGGGGCTAATCAAGTATGCCAATATCGACTCTCCTAGCCTTGGAAATATTTATGAGACCTTTGATAGCATACTTGATCAAATAAGGCAATATATTTGTGACGAGGATATTGGATTACAATTTTATAAGGAGCATATCAGGCTTATTGTCATTGATGTCAAAATTGTTGTTGTCAAAGAAACTGTATGCCTAGAATAATGCGAAATTGCCTTTGGTCAAATTAAATCATAATCATTAGGAAGCCAAGGCAGATAAATGACAAGAACAATACATGCATGAGCTAAGGCAGAGAGATAGATTGCAGCTCTAAGGTGGATAAAGGTTGTCTTGTGCCACAATTCATAAAGATGTATGTGTAGAGGGTGATGGATCTCAAGATGAAGAAGAACTCACTAAACTCTTCCTCATCAAGATTCAAGTAAAGGGAAAGAAGACTAATGGCTTTGTTTGATACATGCACACAAGCAAACTTAATCTCTCAAAAGCTGGTTTGTGAGCTTGGGTTGAAGACCATCGACCATCCTCATCTGTATTCTTTAGGATGGCTGAAACAGGGAGTGGATGTCTCAGTTAAAAAATAACTGAAGATGACATTTGAGCACAATCCAGAGTTTAAGGATGCAGAGCTAATTGATGTGATAGCTTTAGATGTCTGTGGCGTCATTTTGAACAAATAGGAATTGACCAATATATGTACACAATGGGACTTAGCAAAATTATTATCAAAAATCAGCATCTGTTGCTCCGAATTGATGATCTGTTGGATTGATTGCAGCATGCCAAGTATTTTACAAAGCTGGACCTAAAATCAACATAGTACCAAGTGAGAATCAAAAGAAGAGGGTGTATGACTATGGACAACAGCATTTAAGACCAAGCAAGGACTTCATGAATAGCTTGTTCTACCATTTGGATTGTGCATTGCTCCAGCTACCTTTATGAGGTTAATGAATGAGGTACTTAGACCACTTATAGATTCTTGTGTAATTGTCTATTTGGATGATATCTTGGTTTTTAATAGAACTTACAGCAAATTGCTTTTGAATGATAAGAAATGCAAGTTTGCATGAACATCACTTGTCTATCTTGGGGAATATGGTGGGAAAAGGTAAATTCAAGATTACTTGTACACAGATAGAGGCCATTGTAAATTGGTCAAAGCCAGCATCTATCACAGAGACAGGGCATTTTGTTGGGGCTCTCCAATACATGCATAAGTTTGTGAAATCTTTCTCCTATTGCTGTTCTTTTGCAAACTATTACAGGGGCTGGGAAGTGCTTTCATTGGGGTACAAAACAGCAGCATATATTTGAGGGACTTAATCACAAAAACTGTAATGCACCCGTGCTTTCTTTACCCAGTCTCCAAAAGCCATTTGAAGTAGAAACTGAGGCTAGTAATTATGCTATGAAGGATTTTTTGTGCAAGAAAGAAGACCAAGGTGTAATCATTCTGAGTTTTTCAAATGGGTTGTCCACAATTATTGTACATAAAACAAAAAGGTATATGCATTGATATCCCCAAAATACAAATTGAAGCACTGCCTTATCCCATTAACCACTCCAATAATTTCAGGCTCAAATGAAACTCTGACAAACTAGACACCATAAGTGCATGAGATTCCTTCAACAGTTTCATTTGGTAATTGAATACAAACAGGGTGTGAACCAATAAGGTAACTAACGTGTTGTCTAGGCCACCTCCACTTTCAGTGGTTAGTACTCTTACTTGGTTGGATCCTTTTGCTAGGGAGGTCTATGTTGAAGATTATGCAAGTGATAAAGACTTCAGTGATACACACCATCAAACTAAGAGAGAAAAAGTGGTTGATTTTGAGCCAAATCTATACTATTTCCTCAAAGATGGCTTCTCTGAAAAAAAAAAAAAAAAAAAGGTAAATTGTGTTGATGTTTATTCAGCAGCGTCAGTAGTATTCTTCCAGCGATCTCCCTTACATGAGATAAATTAAATTATAGCCCCAGGCTATTTAATTTATAGAGATTCCGCTTTGATGAAAAGGCACAATTTATGATAACTATATTTAGTTATTAAGAGGCGTGAATTAAAGAAGAAATGTAATTTTGAATGAGGCCGACCTCATGCTCCTTGAACACGATTTTCTAGAAGGGTGCGATTCTTAGAAGAGACGTGCTCCTCTCTTGTGGCCGACTTGCTTTTTGAAGGGTCGCGTCCCTCACTCCATCTTGTATATATATTCATTGGTGTTTCATTGTTTATCATTCATTCATATATTCATCATAAGTCGTCATACATAGTGCGAATTCTGTAGAAGAGCAGATTGAGGTTTTGTAGAAGGCTAAGTCTTATCATCAGCGAATTACATCATTGTGTTACTGTGTTTGCATCAGTTTGTGGTGCCTCTTATTGGCCTTCATATCGGCATTTTGTAAAGGAGACAATTGTGTTGACATTTCAATATATAAGTGATATATTGTTGTTGGGTTTTTCTCCCTCAAATGGAGGGTTTTCCCAGGGTATCTGTTGTGTTCTTGTGTCTGATTTTGAATTAATTTCTGTGCATTAAATCTGATCATAAAACTAACATGGTATTAGAGCGGGTTTGAAGAAGATCAAGATCAGATTTGTTATTACAGCGATACTATCTATTCCCTTTTTCATATCTTTGTCTATCTCTATTTTAATCAAGATGGTGAACGGTCTTAAAATTGAGGATAGACTTGAGGGAGCATCCAACTACACATCATGGAGGTTCAGAATCATGCTCACCTTGGAAGAGAATGATTTGGCTGAGTTTGTGGAGACCAAAGTTCCCGAACCTGAGGAGGAAGAAGAGAAGTTGCAGTGGAGGAAGAAAAACATCAAGGCAAAGAAGATGTTGGTTGATTTCATTAAAGATCATATTGTTCTGATTGTCTCAACGTTGAAGACGGCAAGGGGCATATTGAAAACATTGGAGGAGATGTACGAAATCAACAACACCAGCCGGGAACTTGCACTGAAGCAACAACTACACCATGTGAAGATGGCGAAAGGAGAAACAGTGATTGCCTATTTCATGAGGATTTCGGAATTGAGAGATAAGCTCTCTACAATTGGTCATGTGATTGAAGATAAGGACTTGACCATGCTTGCTCTCAATGGTCTTCCCTTATCATGGGATTCCTACATTCAAGGAATCAGTGCAAGATCCAAACTTCCTAAGTTTGATCGTTTGAGGGCCGACTGCATTCAAGAGGAGTCAAAGTTGGTGGCCAGAGGCGTTGGTCAAAGTTTAACTAATGAAGATATTCATGTTCTCGCCTCTCACTCTTCGAAGAAGAAAGGAAAAGATGGGAAGAAAGGATTCTTCAAGAGGAATCGAGATAAAGGAAATAATGGTGCTCCTGCATCCAAGAAGAAGAGAGACTTATCGAAAGTCCAATGCTTTAGATGTGACAAGTATGGTCACTTTGCCAAGCATTGTCCATCCAGGCCTAAGCAATAGGCCACCGTTGCAAATGTTGATGATGCCTCTCCTCAGATTGACTCTTGTGAATACTTGTTCTATTTGGCATTATCAAGCAATGTACCTACAAACACCAACACTTGGTTGATCGACAGTGGTGCTTCTCGCCAAATCACTGGTTTTAAGAAGCATTTATCAAGCTTGGTGGAGAGAGATTCTTCCGAACAAGTCATTATTGGAGATGATGCTAGCTACTCGGTGAAAGGGATTGGGACTTCTACTCTCCATTTGGATTCCAGCATTACACTACAGTTATACGATGTACTTTATGTTACAGGAATCAAGCGTAATCTTATCTCCATTTCAGCTTTAGAAGACAAAAGGTTATCAAGTTGCCTTCTCCAAAGGCAAAGTACTTGTGTGGACGAAGAATTCCAACTTCAAGACTGCTCAAGTAATTGGTGTTCGACATGAGAGCCTCTATAGGTTGTGTACTCGTCCACTTCAGGCATTAGTTCATGATACTTCAAGCTTGTGTGATCTTTGGCATCGAAGATTGGCTCATCTTCACTTCCGAGCTCTACCTATCATGGAGAAGATGGTCTCGAGTCTTCTGAAGTTCAACCAGGAACATGAAGGTACCTAAAAAGGCTGTGCAATGGGTAAGAATACAAAAGCTTCATTTCATAGTAGAGAAAGTAAATCTAAATGTATTCTAGATCTCATTCATTCTAATTTATGTGGTCTAATGTCTGTTCCTTCTTTGAGTAGTTTCTTGTATTACATTCTTTTTATTGATGACTGCTCTAGAAAGACTTGGATTTATTTATTGAAAACTAAAGAGTCTGAGGAAGTGTTAGAAAGGTTCAAGGAGTTCAAAGCTCAGGTAGAGAACATTTCCGAGAAAAGAATCGAAGTCCTAAGATCTGATAATGGAGGAGAATACACTTCTGGCAGCTTTCGGAATTTTTGTGTTGAAGCTGGGATTAAGAGGGAGTTCTATGTTCCCTATAATCCTCAACAGAACGGTGTTGCAGAGAGAAAGAACAGATCGATCGTGGAAGCAGCAAAAGCCATGATCCATGAGCAAGATCTGCAAACCTTCCTAAGGGCAGAAGCTTCTAGGACTGCAGTCTATGTTCAGAATAGAAGTCCTCACAAAATCTTGGAAAGCATGACTCCTGAAGAAGCCTTTACTGGAATGAAGCCAGAGGTGAGTCATTTGAGGATCTTTGGATGTCCAGTTTATGTTCATATTCCAAAGGAAAAGAGAACAAAGTTCGAGCCTTTTCGCAAGAAGGGAATATTTGTGGGCTACAGTAAGACATCAAAAGCCTACAGGATATACATTCCAGGTCAGGAATTGATCGAGATCAGTAGGGATGTCACATTTCAGGAAGATGTTGCATTCAGGAGATCCAGGGGTACTCATATGGAGATCGATAATGAAGAGTCTCCTCAGGATATGGAAGTTGACCATGCTCCTGAGATTCAGAGGGAGACTTCAGCACCAAAAGAAGATGTTGATCCAGTTGAGCCCTTGGAACCTACTGATGGGCCTACCGATATTGTGATTGGGGAAAAAGACCTCTTTGGGCTAGGCAAACAATGCAGGAGGCAGAAAGGTTTGCAGCTCCAAGAGGAACCTTCAGAGAAAGCAAGAGACCTCACAAGTTCTCTAGTTATGTTGCTTTGATGAGTTAGATTATTGAGTCTTACTGGAGAAGATCGCCTCACTCTCAAATGTAAGGAGTTGGCTTCTAAGTTTGAGATGAAGGACCTTGGGCTCATGCATTACTTCCTTGGCTTAGAAGTTTGGCAAAAGCCAGATGAGATGATTCGAAGTCAAAGGAAATACACCATTGATATACTTAAGAGGTTTGGTATGATGGATTGCAAATCCATGTCTACACCTATGGAGACCAACCTACATAAGTTGAAGGAGGCTACAGCTAGTTCAGACTTGGTGGATCCTACAATGTACAGGTAGTTGATTGGATCCTTGATGTATCTAGTTAACACTAGACCAGATATTTGTTATGCTGTGAGTACACTTAGTCAGTTCATGTGTGAACTGAGACAGATACATCTTGTTGCAGCTAAACATATCCTGAGATACTTATGTGGCACAGTTGGATATGGGTTGAGATATTCTTCAGATGTGGACTTGGAGCTTTATGGTTTTACTGATTCTGATTGGGCAGGGAGTGTTACTAATCGGAAGAGCACCTCTGGATGTTGCTTCAGTTTGGAATCTGCTATGATTTCCTGGTGCAATAGGAAACAGTCATTTGTAGCATTGAGTACAACAGAGGCAAAGTATATTGCAACTTGTGTGGCAGCTCGAGAAGCAGTGTGGCTTCGTAAGCTCCTTGCAGGATTGTTTGGACAATCAATGGAGCCTACTATCATTCATTGTGATAACCAAAGCTGCGTGAAGCTTTCTGTCAATCCTGTGTTTCATGACAGAACCAAGCATGTTGAGATTAAATACCATTATATCAGAGATATGATATTGAGGAAAGCTATACAGTTGAGGTATATCAGCATTGATGAGCAGACGGAAGACATTCTCACCAAGCCTCTCTCCAAAATAAAGTTTGTGTACTTTCGAGATAAGCTTGGTATGATGGAGAATACAGCCTTAACTGAGAAGGAGTCTCAGTTTCAGTGATCCTCCTTAATGAGTTCTTCTCTATGAGAGAAGTTCGAGGTGAAATCCCTTGTTAATGAGTTCTTCTCTATAAAAGAAGTTCGACGTGAAATCCCTTGATTCCACCCTCTGGGAGAGCCATGGTGGATGTCATGTGTGTGACTCCATGACAGCATCACGTGAGAGAGTCTGTGATGATTATCTTGTACTTGTGTTTCACCCTCTGGGGGAGCCATGGTGAAAGTCATGTTGAGGTGACAACATCACGCAAGTGATGAACACTTGTACATACCATACATGGTTGTAGCCATTATGGTTGATATCATGTTGAGGCGATATCTGATATCACGATGAGGTGATATTCTTCTTTTCCACTCATGGTTGTAGCCATAGTGGTAGACATCACGATGAGGTGATATGTCTTGTGCAGCTGGAAGTATACTCCCTAGCTGAGAGGGAGTGCTGATGTTTATTGAGCAGTGTCAGTAGTATTCTTCCAGCGATCTCCCTTACATGAGATAAATTAAATTATAGCCCCGCGCTATTTAATTTATAGAGATTTTGATTTGATGAAAAGGCACAATTTATGATAACTATATTTAGTTATTAAGAGGCACGAATTAAAGAAGAAAAGTAATTTTGAATGAGGCCGACCTCATGCTCCTTGGATGCAATTTTCTAGAAGGGCGCGATTCTTAGAAGAGACGTGCTCCTCTCTTGTGGCCGACTTGCTTTTTGAAGGGTCACGTCCCTCACTCCATCTTGTATACATATTCATTGGTGTTTCATTGTTTATCATTCATTCATATATTCATCATAAGTCGTCATACATAGTGTGAATTCTGTAGAAGAGCAGATTGAGGTTCTGTAGAAGGCTGAATCTTATCATCAGCGAATTACATCATTGTGTTACTGTGTTTGCATCAGTTTGTGGTGCCTCTTATTGGCCTTCATATCGGCATTTTGTAAAGGAGACAATTGTGTTGACATTTCAATATATAAGTGATATATTGTTGCTGGGTTTTTCTCCCTCAAGTGGAGGGTTTTCCCAGGGCATC
This sequence comes from Sequoia sempervirens, assembly GCA_007258455.2. Taxonomy (NCBI): domain Eukaryota; kingdom Viridiplantae; phylum Streptophyta; class Pinopsida; order Cupressales; family Cupressaceae; genus Sequoia; species Sequoia sempervirens. The sequence continues at coordinate 7,383 of VDFB02266143.1, forward strand.
TGCTGTGTTCTTGTGTCTAGTTTTGAATTAATTTATGTGCATTAAATCTGATCATAAAACTAACAAATTGTGCATACCTAAAGAAAGGTGATTGTTATTCATACTTGAGGCCCAAACCGCAAGAGTTGTAAGTCATTTTTAAGTGACTAAGACTGTTGCAAACCTTCAGCATTATCTCTACTGGCCCTACAGGTAGGTAGATGTGTCAAAATTCACTTGGGGATGCAAGTTGAGTAGCATCAGCAAGCCAAACAAACAGAAACTTGGGCTGTACCAGCCGCTACAAGTGCCTGCCAGACCATGGGACTAGACCATGGGAGAGTATCTCCATGGACTTTGTGGGAGGTCTTCCAATGTCCATGCCTGGGCATGATTACTTGGTTTTGGTGGTGGATCATTTTAGTAAGATGTGTGTGTTAATAGCAAGTAAGAAGAACTTGAAGAAAACTGACACAGCTGAGTTGTTCTTCAAACATTTGTAGGTTCACTTTGGACATCCAGAGAACATTATATCATATAGGTATGCCCACTTTTTGGGATAAAATGTGTATGTTGTGGAAAAGGATGGACATGGACACCTGCTCAAAGCATTCTATTGCTTTCTATCCACAAATGGACAAATAGAAATGGTGAACAGAACTTTGGTGCAGCTGTTGAGAGGCTATAATCAGAGGTAACCTAAGTTGGGATGAGAATTTGGTGTATATACAACATTCTTACAACAGGGAAGTCCACTCATCTACCAAATTATCACCATTTGAAGTGTGTTCCAAGTATCTACATCCCACTCCTTTTGATGTTCAGTTGGGACAGACAAGAGAAGATCTCCAAAATATAGATCTGTAGGTCCACAAGGCTGAATGTCCCATTAACAAATTTCAGCAAATCCATTCTCCGTGTGCAAGAGATGCTAAAGGAGTCACAAGCCAAGTACAAACCACATCAGGACCAGCATAGAGTTGAACACAAGTTTCAAGTTGGGGACCGAGTTTGAGTATACATGGACAAAAGAGACTTCAAGGACCAGCTAAAATTTTGAAAGCTATCAAGTATGGTCTGTTTCAAATCTTAGAACAAGTGGGTAGAGAATGCTTTTTGGTTGTTGTTGCCTCACTACATGAAGATATATTAGGTGATCAATGTTGATGAACTCCAATTGTTCTAGCCTTCAATGTTGGATGAAGAGGACATTGTGTTGCCTTCCATTGATGACTTAGTTCCCAATGTTCAAGAGGAGCTGAAGTGTGATTTAGTTCTAGACAAGCGAGGAAAACAAGGAATATGAAACATGGTTGGTGGGGTTGAATGGACAATTGTTGAGCAAAGCCAAGTGGTATCCCAAAGAAGATGTGTAGAAGAAATTTCCTCACTTCTTGTGTCCCTAGGCTTTTAAGGATCAAAAGCCTCCTAAGTGAGGAGGTTTCATCCAAAAATTGGATCAAAGTTGTTGGACCAAGGGGTCAAAGTAGCCATTCCCAGTTGTGCAGGTTTATCTTAAACCAAGGAATCAAGAGTTTGTTGATGTTCAATGCAATAACATCCAAATAAGATTGTACTCAATCTCAAGGATACCTTGAAACAAGATTGCAAGTGTCTAGAGCAGAGTTACAAGAATCGTCGAGACTCGCCTAGACTCAACGAGTCTCGAGGCAAGTGGCACCAAACAAGTCTAGGAGACTCGGCAACCACGAACTTGCTGAGCTCACTAGACTCGCCAAACTTGGCGAGTCCCGATGGGACTGGCAGACTTTTAAAACATTGAAAATAAAAACCAAAAAGAAAAAAACAACTCACTAAAAAGTTTGTTTCTTATATTTGTCTCCTTCACCCTAAAAGCAACTACATTTCATTTTCTAGCCAAAGGAGAAGGAAAAAAGAGAGTTTTGAGCCAGAATTGGATTGCATTGAAAGGAAACCAGCAAGGAGATTGAGCAAAAATCAGTCGTTCAATCACACTTGGGCAGGTTTGTAGCTACTTCTGGTGCATCTAGAGGAGTCTACAAAGGATTGGAAAGAGCTCACCATTGATTTCAAGCAAGATCTAAGAGATAATTTTGTATTTAGAAGGCTTTTTTATTTTATTTTTAACAAAAATCTCATTTCTCTTTTACATTTCTTCTTTCTTTTTTCTATTTTGTTTTAGTGGACCAAAGAACAAACTATAGGTGTGTTTAATTTTTTTGTTAAAAAAAATAGTTTTATAGTTGCAAACTCTAAATTTTTTACATTAGTTTAATTATAAAGCATAAATGTTAATTTTTTTCTATTTATATGTTATTGCAGCATTCTTTAGATTTATAAATTGTCTTCATCACAATGTCTCCAACTCCAATTAGAAGGGACCCTTGTTGGAAACATCCTATTGTTACCTCTGGGCAAAAGAAAGAAGAGGTAACTTATTTTCATTGCGAAACAACTATGCTTGGGGGAGAAATTAACAGATTAAAATACCATCTTACACATATACTAGAACGAGATGCCAATCCATGCTCAAAAGTGCCTGTTGAAGTTATGCTTGAAGTGCAAGTTCAATTAGAAACCTTTGAGCAGCAAAAATAACTAAAAAAGAAACAAAGAGACGAGATGGCAGACCTTTGAGCAGCAAAAATAACTAAAAAAGAAACAAAGAGAAGAGATGGCAGCCATTGGTGGAACCAAAGAGTCTTCTTCTTCCATTCCTCCATTTCATCCATTTTCAGGTATTGATAGTGCTAGTGCTAGTGCTAGTGGCAGTGGCAGTTTTAGCATTGGGCCTAGAGTTTGTGCACGCACTACTCCGAGTTCCCAACCGCCACTTGAGAGCATGAGTTGGAACAAAGATAAACATGATGCAGCTAAAAGTGCAATTGGAGACTTTTGGTTATATTGTGACATTTCATCCCATGCAGCTAGATAACTTTTTTTTGTTTGTTTTAAAATATATAGCTTGATTATTTGTCTCTTGAATTTTTATATTTAGAGGTATGTCGAATTCAAATATAAACTCTTTATTTTACAATACTTTTTTTATTTAATTTATTTGTGTTAGGTCTTCCTTATTGGCAAAACATGGTTCATGCCATTATTGTTTGCAGGGCAGGGTTTAAAGCCCCTAATGATGAGGAGATAAAAGGCCCCATTTTGTCACAAAAGGCGGCTGATGTGAAAGCCACAATAGAGGAGCAGCTATAGATATGGAGGAAGAAGGGTTGCACCATCATGACCAATGGTTGGACAGATAGAAGAAATAGAACATTGCTCAATTTCCTTGTTTCTTTCTCAAGTGATTACACTTCCTAAAATGCATTGATTTAATGATTAAGATTTTTACTTCATGCTTTACTAAATCATTCATTTTGTTTCTTTCTCAAGTGGCACAATATTCATCAAATCTATTGATACACTCGGGAACACCAAAAATGTTGAATTCCTTTGTGAAGCATTGGAGGGAGTCTTGGCTCAAGTGGGTGAGGAGAATGTGGTGTAAGTAGTTACAAATAATGTAGCAAATTATTTTGTTGCAAATAGACTACTGATGGATAGGCACCCATCATTATTTTGGACTCTTTGTGCTGCTCATTGCCTTGACCTCATATTGGAGGATATTGGCAAGATTGCAGGGATCAAAGCATGTGTGGAGATAGCAAAAAATACTTTTATATTCATTTACAATCACACATGGGTCCTCAACCTAATGAGGCAATTCACAGGGCAAAAGGAGTTGGCTCGTCCTGGAATAACCTAGTTTGCAACCAATTTCATCACATTACAATCCTTACTTCAAGCAAAGGGAGCTTTGAGGCACATATATGTTGGTGAAGAGTGAACTTTCTCATCATATGCTAAGACCAATGCAGGGGATGATTTGGAGAATAAGATTTTTGATGAGCAAGGCTTTTGGGTACCAACCGCAAAGATCATACAAGTAAATGTAATTCTACATTATATTTTTATTCATATTTTTATTTTATTTGCTTATTTTTATTCACTTATTTATGCTGATGTTTCACAATAATTGTAGTTCACAAAGCCTTTAGTGGTTCTCCTATGAGTTGTTGATGGGGAGAAGGTCGCAATGGGCTACATATGTGAGGGCATGGATAGGGCCAAGGAGGCCATTAGATCCATTTATGGGGGAGTTGAGGAAGTATCACCCCATTTAGGAAATCATTGATAGACGATGGCACCTCTAGCTTCACAAGCCCCTACACGCAGCTGCTTATTTCCTCAATCCGGCATTCCAATTCCGCCCTAATTTCAAAGCAGACGAAGAGATTTTGAGTGGGCTCTACATAGTCATAGAGCAAATGAGGCCTAATTCTGGTGTTGGAGCACAAATGATCACCAAGATTGAGATTTTTAGACTTGCACAAGGAGATCTCTTTGCACAATATATGCAAGGCAACTCAGTTGACATTGCAGCCAAGTAAAAATCTATCAAGGGTATAATTTAAGTCTAAAAATTTTATAAAAAAAAAATCATATTATTATTAAATATTGAAACTTAAAGTTAGACAATGAGCTTATTTTTTTTCTTTTTCTCATCTCAGATGCATGGTGGGAAAGATTTGGTGCTAAGGTGCCAAATCTTTAGAGGATTGCAATTCGAGTATTGAGCCAACCATGCAATGCTTCAAGTTGTGAGTGCAATTGGAGTATGTTTGAGCACATACACTCCAAGAAGCGCAATAGATTGTCAATGTAGAGGTTGAATGGTCTAGTTTGTGTACATTACAACCTTCGCCTTCGCCATAGACCAATTTCGGGCAATGACTTATCACCCACCACACTACAGGAGGTTGATCCACAATCAAATTGGATCAATGAGGCTAAGGATCCTATCTTTAGTGATGAAGACCTTGATTGGGTTGACCAAGTGGATAGAGAGGCAAAGGCAGTAGCCATGGTAGAGGAGGATAGAGCACGATCAAACACCTTGAATGTTGGTGTGGTTGTCACTGAGACACAGGCAGATATCATGGCTACATCATCATCCAGGACCTATCTTAAATGCCCACACAGGAGGGCCGTGTTGGTGTGGGTGTCACTGAGACACGAGCAGATATCATGGCTACATCATCATCCAAGACCTATCTTAAATGCCCACACAGGAGAGCCAAGTGATGCAAGCTCCTCTAAGCCATAAACTTTTAGCTTTTGTTTTGATATTTGTTTGAAACTTTTGATGCCATGGATTTCATATTCCATGAGTATTGTATATATTTGACAATATTTATATATCCAAATGTGTTATGTCCAACTAAAATTTGTGTTTATACTTATGTGATTGATGTATACTTGTGTATGTGATCAAAGTAGTTTCTATTTGATGAGATTATTATGTCTTTAAGGTTTATTTATTAAAGGGTGCATGAAAAAGTTTAAAATACTTAAAAATCTCTAAATTTCTTGGGTCTTTCAATTTGTTGAGTCTGTACCGAGTTTGAGGACCAGGTCTGAGTCCGAATCAAAAATCAGCTTGCCAAGTCCGAGGTGAGTCCGAGTTTTGCAACACTAGTCTAAAGTTGTGCAAAATCAAGTATGGTTTTTGTTGGTTTTGCAAGCAGAAAAAAACACAACCACCACTGAATTCTTCTTGACCACAATATTTGGAATTTGCCTCAGAGAAAAAATGGTGAAAATGTCTCAACTATGGCATTTTTGAATTTGCATCGTGGCGGAAGAGGCAAAATCATCTCAATGCAAATAAAGCAAGGAATGTGAAGAGTTTTCTAACATTACATTTATTTGTTGGCACCAAGTAAGGATACTTGTAAAACATGTTTGAGGGGTTGGCTCTCATTGTAGCTTTCATTGTATGTTTATTTGACACTTGTAAGTGTATGAGCAAGGGTTTTGTAATGTCCCCATTTTGGCCCTACACTCTTCATTTGGATTTAGCCTATTTTCGGAAATCCGTAGGCTAAGCTGAGGCAAAAAATTAGGGTTTCCTCTTTCAGATATTGCTCAATTGGCGTTCTGAGGTTGTTGTGCAGACTTACTATTTATAGCAGTTTGCTATTTTTTAGCAAGTCTATCTTTTGACAGTATCTGTCTAGCAGCAGTTCAATCTTTTGCCATTCAATGCTCAGTTTGGCTTTCTGTTGTTTTGATGTGAACTTACTATTTATAGCAGTTGGCTATTTTTAGTAAATCTAATTTTGGCAGTAGCATCATCAGCAATTCAGCTCAAGTCATCTTGCTCTCCTTCAATTTCAGTTTGGCTTTGGTTATCTCCATGGATTAAGTTTTATACTTAGTCATTTTTATGTTTCTCAGTTGTACCCCCACGCCTAGGAATGATCACTTCATGTTGTTTTTAAAAGGGGGTCATTAAGGGGTCAATGGTGCATTTAATGAATTATTAAATGCTTTATTGTTGCAAAGTGAAGTTGGACGCCTAAAAGAGGTTGATTAATATTTTATTATTTCAAAAAGTGAAATGCTTAAAGTGGCGTCCCTTTTGGAAGTTGAAGTGATTCAACTTCTTGGAATTTGAAGAGTCTCTTGTTGCTTCATTTGCCAATTGAAACTTATATATTGCTGCTGTTTGAAGAGCTGATGATCTTTGGAAATATTGTAAAGTTATGCTGCTGGTTTGAAATCCAGAATCTGGCTAAGGGAAAGCTTAGCAATTTGTCTCCATTCTTCGGGCCTGAAACTATGGTTCCCTAGATGGTGGATTGAGAGTGTGCTTCATTCAGAAGTGCACATTGAGCTTCATTGTAGAAGAATTCTGATGTTATTTTCAGTTTGGAGCTTGCTGGTTCAGTCATGGCTGAAGGACGTTTTTGATTGCAGCTCCTTGGGTAAATTCTATTCCCATATGGGTATTTTATCTATATGATTCTAAGCCTTGGGCGACCCTCTCCAAGAGGTTTCAGATTTTATTAATGTGTTTCTGATTTTTAAAGAGAAAATCGCCCCTCTTGAAGGCCGTACATTTCCAGAATGATATTGGGATGCGTGCATTAATAAATATGGAGGCTTTGGTGCAGTTTCTGTGTTTGAACAGGGGCGCCTTTACTCCTAGAAGCTGCTGCAATTGATTCCATGTCAATTGGTGAAGATAGGATGAAGTTATGAACAAATTGGTGTGCTACAGTTTGCTGGTAATTCATTTTCAGTTTGCAGATTTTTATATCAGACTTGCTTCAGTTTGAGTTTTCAGTTCTTTCTTCAATAAGTTGGATAGTTATCTAATGTGGGATCATCTAGCTTCTTTGTGCTTCAAAACTATTGTAATCCTCATGTAATTTGCAGCTCTTTCTCATTTTGTAAAGCTGATAACAGTAGTACTGTTTCAGTCTATTTAGTTGCTGCTTATTCGTGTTTAATTATCACATTGTAACCCCTGGATGGTTTATCGCCAGTGTGGAAAAAAGAACTTACTAATTCTCTTCTTCTACCCACTATCAAGTGGTGAATCCCCACTCTTAAGTGGATGCCTGCCGTAGCAGACGAAGTGTTTTAATTGTAGTCTTTTCCCCCCACTATTTGGTGGTAGTGTGGAAATTCTCTTATGGCTGGTTATCCGCCTAAGTACTTTCAATTCAGCAATTAGCACTCCACCATATGTTAGCACCTCGCCTGTTAAAGGATCTTGAGTGCACATTCTTGGTGTTGAGTTTAGTCTCTCTCTTTCAGTTGTAATCTTTGTAATCTTTGATTCAGTAGATCCTAGGGATCCTCTGACCATATGCCCGCCCCTCCTCCTTAAGTGGTTTTAGGGTGCATTCTTGGTTAGAGTTCTTTCATGCAACGTTTTGGGTTAAACTAACCTTAACGAGTGCTTGGTTACATTGTATTTGTTATTGAAAATAAAGAAAATTTTAAGGGGCATATTTCAGGTTTTCAAGGTGTAAAGCCATGTTGGAAATGTTTTGAGCTTCTGATGATTGTTGTTGTAGGTCCATTTCACCCTCGGGGCATTCAAAAGACTTATACTGGTTGGAAAATAGTGGCATAAGTATCAAAAGCTCACTCTTCTAGAGTTTTCTTTCCTTTTGAGAGTTTCTATAGGTGTAACTATGTGCCTCAATCTATTTGCATGCTTCTTTTATATTGTTTTCTCTACTTTCATGTTTCCTTATGTGTTTGCAACTAATATGAACATATTTGATGATTAGAATTGTAACACTATATTTATTTTGTAAATAATCCTTGGGTTTTGTAGAATTTGAATAGTCATCTTGAAGATGAACTAAACAATCATATGAAGCAAAACTGAAAGATCACATTGTTGATCTGGTTTTACATTGTTCTTCATTCAATGAAATAAATCCTTTGGGTTTGCATGTTTATTCTTGGTTTCAATTTTTGCAGTGCATTCCTAGCCTGAGATCAGTATCAGAGCTCAGGTAATTTTTTCATTTCCATTAATCCGCCACTCCCTCCATATCCCTTATCAATGTTCGTTTTACAGTTATTTTTTAAATTTTTCCTCTATTCAACTCCTGTTTTAGATATTATCATATTTGTCTACTATGTGATACAATGTGTATATGCTTTTGTTCCTGCTACAAGGGAAGAGGCATAATCACAGAAAAACATGCAAAGGAGTGGCCATAGGTGTTGATAGACAAGCAACTTATTGTTGGTGTTTACAAAAAAGTGCATTACCTCCACTAGAACTTCCATCTACCACCTTATTTGTCTCCATTTTCCTATGAATTGTATCCAGAAAGCACAAATCACATCCATTTTTCCATTTAAGTATTTTTTGCAAGGTCGGTCAAGGGTTCAACACTATAGCGGGTGAATCAATTTAGGTGTTCAATACTCCCATGTTCTTGCCTAAAAACATGCCTATGTTCAGTTTATTTTTGTTTCCATGTTCAATACATCAATCTACTAGCACTTAATTCTTTTGCCCTGCATTCCTACCTGTTATACTCATGCGCCATGTGCAACTACCTGCATATCCTAGCATGAAATATTCTATGAATCCTCTAAATTACTTTTTTCATCCACAATCAGTATATTTCCTATTTAATATTTCTTGTTTCTTGCTTGTGTGATATTCAGTCTTAAATGTATATGATACCTGCAAAATATTTGCAATTGGACAAGATGAAGTATCATGCTTCACACTTGGGAATGAATTTGGGTCGTTGAAATCAAAAGAAAAGACAAGTTTAAATTTTTCAAACTTAAGAGAAATACTATATTTGATATAGTTATTTTTGTGGAAATTTTTCACAAAAAGCAAAAGTTTTAATACGGGGCGTTGTGGAGGATAGATAATTAAAAAAAATTAAATGGGAAGGAGGAAATATTTCCATTTAAAGTTTTTTTAATGACATTTCAATATTACAAATTAATTTGTTACCATTCCATCAAAATTTCAAATCAAAACAAATTTTGCAAACCTACAACAAATCACAACATTTAGTATACACAATGCCTCTAGTGCACGATTACAAGTCAAGCCGTCATGATTGAACTATTACATATAACACCTAACATAGTTGCAACATCTATAGCTTCAACCCTATAAATTGTCGGGGAGAAATAAGGACATTTCATTTTTCATTTCCCTTCATTACCCATTCATTGCTATCGTAAGACGTAAATCCTAATAGAAAGATATTCTAATTTCTTTCTAAGCAAGTGTCATTGATAGGACTGTTGCCTAAGTGCCACATACCTCTTTGCTCTCACATGCGTTAACATACTAACAAGTTGTAATGTCCCAAATTTTCTCTAAAATGGGGCCGACTCAATTTTGGGAAAAAGAGTGTTTATAAACACTATTTAATAAATAAAATAATCTATCTGGCCAACCTTTCTATGTTGGCGCTATAATTTGAATTTTGAATTCTTTTTATTTTTATTTTTCTTGGCCGACTTCATTTGATGTGCCGTGCTAGATCATTATAAATAAGGTTCCTGTCGATGGAGGGAATCATCATGAGTTTGGAGTAATTTCCTACCTGGAGATTGAGGATGTAGTTGCTCAGCCCAGAGCACCCAGGTCGGGACGTAGTTCAAACTAGGAAACTTGTGAATGCTCTTCAATTCATCTATTGCACTCTCAAACATATTCTCATCCATCGAATTCATTGCAGGATCATATCAAGAGGGGACGGTTTCATCCGCCATCCAGGCAGAGCCGTTGGCTATGGCCGACGCCATCCGAATACTCTCCACCATTGAGTTTATGACAAGTGATCACCTGATACACTCGAGCGAGCTCATACACAACCAGGTGACACTTCCAGTTGGGAGCAAGACAGCACACAAGCATTAAGGTGATACCATCCACTGGTAGCGAGCATCTACATCAACACTCAGATCTTAGAGAGGACGCGATATACCTAGAGTCAACCGATCTTGACAAGAGCACATTAAGGAGGCAACAACTATCACTAAAATCGTTGGTCAGGGTCGAGCATCATCAATAACGATCTGCACATCGCCTATAGTGACGCCACCTTTGGGCGGAGCTTATATCGCCTCTCATACAATGACTTACAAAGTAAATCATCTCTGGGTACAATTTACAAAAATACCATGTAATCGTTCCAGAATATGAGAAAATCATTTATATCAGTATATGCGTTACAGTTGTGTTGTGAGTTTGCAATCTGAAATTTGTCAGTAATCTTGTAAGAATTGGATGCTCAATAAACTGGAAATTGTTTGTGTGTTCTCTCATTGGATCATATAATTTTTATGTGTGTGCCCTAGCATCTTACAGTGGTATTAGAGCCTGAGACCCTGCCAGCCTAAGGGTATTGCATGAGTCAAAGGGATCAGCGCGCTATTGAAAGCGAAAGGAAGAAAGCAATAGGTGAATCTTCCGGAATAGGAGACAGAGGTAAGAAGATGGCAGACAAAGATGACCAGTTTGAAACTTTCTTGAAGAGGATGGCCCAAGTGCAGGAGCAAATGGCCAAGCAACAAGAGCAAACAAATCAGATGATATTAACAATGATGCAGTCCATGAATGACAGGAACAACAATTGTAGATCAGCTTCAAACAATGGGCCAGAAGGTAGTCAATCCAATAATTCTGGGTTTGAAAATCAAAGTAATAAGGTTTTGCGTCCCACACAACCCACCTTCCTACCCAAGCATGGATCGAATCATGGAGGTGAAGAACAGAACATAGTGGAAGAAGACATCAACGCAAGCATGGAAGCCTATATGCAGATTGATCCCGAGATAAGGCACTGTTGTACCCAAAACCAAAATTTTTGCTTCACTAAGGCATTTTGCTTAATTGAGTCTTAATCTTGTTAAAGTGATGTCAGAAGGTCGTTTTTGGGCTTTTCAAATATGGAGTTGGTGTCAGTGTCATGTCAGTCTGTTACCGAAGAAATTTAAGAAAAGTGAAAATCTGAAGTAAAATCATCAAAATTTTCTATCTCTGAAGAGGGGAGCACATTCTCAAATGGGCGCCCTATCTTTTAGGGCTCAGATCCTGTTTTTAGGGTTTGTCACCTCCAGCAGACATTTGTCAGGCATCATGTCAGCTTCGCGATGAGCTATCAAGTTTGTCAAATGGACCTGTTTTGCTCGAGTTACGGAGGATACAGCGCAAGACGAGAGGAAAACGAGAATTGGCTAACACTGGTAAAAAGCGCAGCTTTTGAAAAAGGCGCCCATCTTTTTGAGGTGTCAAATGAAGGTTTTTGACTAAATGCCACCCAAGATGTTTGTCTCACATTTGTTCGAGCTTCGCGACGCATCCGTCAGTGGGTGAATCTAAGTTGCTGAAGTGCCTGAACCTGAGGTCAAACGTAGGGTCAAATCTTAGTCAGAATATCGGAGGAAAAAGCAAAGGAGCACATTTTGAGAAAGGCGCCTAAGCTTTTCAAGCCTTTAATGCTTTCTTTTTTATGATATCAGATATTCAATGTGTCTGTGTTACGTTCAACTTTCCGTTGCCTGTCTCCATCAGGTCAGAGGATGACTCAGCAGCTTGCAGTCGGAGTTTTTGTGTTATTTTGATCATTTCCAGAAATGGTTGTCTGGAATGAAAAGAGCAACTTTTCAAAAAGGCGCCCTTGTTTTTCACCCCTCAGATGATGTTTTCTTGAGAAATGTGCCTTTGCAGCTGTTGTGCAGAATGAAGTCAGCTCCGCAGTGAACCTGTGATCCAATCCTGAAAGTTGGTAAATCAAAAGTTATGAAGAATTTATTTTTCCCTTCGTACGAGATGCAGATGAGAAAATTTGACTAAGTCTGAGAAAAAGCGCAGCTTTTGAAAAAGGCGCTTGGTTTTTTGAGCCTTCAGATGTCAGTTTTATGGTTTTCAATCTCAGGATATCTTTTGATTAGTTCTTACTTAGCTCTGCAATGCACCTGTTAGCCAGCCAATCGGAGAAGTCAGTCAACCAGTGTCAGAGGATGAACAGAGGTCCCAGCAGAGGTTTTAGCTTAAATTTTCATAAAATTTGGCTAAGTCTGGAATTTGTCTTAAGAGTTCAAAGTTGGATTTTCGAAAGAGAGTTGAATGGACGCCTTAACTGGAGTTCTGACTACAGTTAGACTAAACGTTTTCTGGGTTGTCATCTTCAGTTCGTATATTGGCATGTTGAGTGATCTTTCAGTTCGCATGTCGAGTTAACTAGTTTGCATGTTCAGTTAACTGCCTTGCATGTTGAGTTAACTTGATTGCATGTTGACTTAACTGAGGATTATTCCTGAAAATCAACTAGAGTTTACATGCATGGCAAATTTGGTTGCAATTGTGAAGTTTCTGTGAAAATGACGCTTCATTAAGTGTTAACTGAAGTTCAAGAAGGGACGGCATGTTTGCTGAAGCATAAATTTGTGAAGTATGGCGCATTTGAATGTTAACTTCACTTATCAAAAGGGTCGCCATATTTAGGATGAAGCATAGTTTTGTGAAGCTACGCATTTTATAAAGAATGACAACTTAAGTTCCAAAAGGGTTATTATTTTTAGAATTGAAGCATGTGAAGTTGGCGCATTCACTTCTTGAAGGCCAACTGAAGTCATGAAAAGGGTCGCTATTTTTAGAATATATATTGCATGAAATATGGCGAATCTCTTATTGCCAACTTTAGTTATCAAAAGGGACGCTTTAGTTCTAATTTGTGAATCTAAAGTAAGTTTGAAGATGGCGAACTTAATATGGATTGCTAACTGAAGTCAAATCGCATGAAGTTGTTTACTGAAGATTGAAAAGGGAAACCCTAATGCATGGTGATTTATTTAGCATATTTGAGTTTCAGTTAACTGGAATGAGGTCCAATCACAAGCCAAGCGCACTTTTCATGGAATTCATGCCTTATGCGAATTTCATAGATGAAAATCTATTTAACCAAGCAATGGCGTCCATTATTTCATCATCTTTAGCTTCGAAGTTCATATTCTTCTTGAGCGACCAGCAAGCTAAAGGTGCTACAGGTGTCTGAATTCAGCGTTCTTCATAGCAACGAGTTCAAATTGTTCAGAGGAAGGCGATTCTAGACTTTATTTTCACTTTGCATGCAGGCTTTATCAAATTCCAAGGAAGAAGTTGGCGGATTTTTCAGAAGCAGACAAGCAAACCTTTCTATCTTCTGTCTTATTTCTTCTATTTCTCACCTTAGGTACTTTCTTCGCATGTCAAAGAAATTCAACACATATTCAGAATCTGATCATCTGGGTTCGCATATTTCAGCATTTGCAGCAAAACCCACATCTTAGATTTTTTCGAGAAAATCGCCCCGTAGTCTTCATTCTAAAGCTCTGTGCTTTTTTCCGAGAATCTCTTTGCATGTGGGCTTGAATCACATCTTTTTGAAAATCGCATCATCTGGGTTTGTTCAGAATTTCATTGTGCACAAAACCCATGTTCCAGAAAAACTTCGAAAATTTCTTTCATCAGAAGCTATTTTTAGCCTTATCGAGGAGGTTTCCAAATCAGTTATCAAGACTAGCAAGTTGTTCTTGGAGAGCAAACGGAAGCGAAAGTCAGTTCCTGTGACAGAGCCGCCAAAGGATTTCTCTTTGTTGCCTTCTACTTCTAGGGCAAGACCTCGAGTCAAGGCCACTATAATACCTCCTGAAGGCGTTAGACTCAGTGGAAACACGGGGAAAAGAGCTACTGGTAAGAGGAAGCAGAAACAAATTGAGAATGTTCCTAAGGTTCCAATAGAGACAGTTATTCAGGCTGAGCCTCATATTTCACCTCCTAGTTCGCCTCACATACAACCTATTGACATAGATTCTGAGCCTGAGACACCAATTCAAGCTGGATCGGAGACACCTGAACCACCACAGGTTGATACATCAGGGATAGTCTCTCCTCGAATTGAAAATATTGTTCAGTCATGTTGGCTTGAGAAGTCTTTGGGAAGACAGAGGCGTGAACCTTCATACAACCTTGATTTATCTGAATTCGGTGAACCTTATCAGAGAAGATCGAACAAGAAGATAAAGAAACAAGTGCATATCGAGAAGACTCCAGAATCAGAGATTGTTATCGAAGTTGCCATTCCTCCAGAGGGTAAGAGCTTAGATGAAGTCGAAGTTGGTGACTTTACATTCACTAAGGCAAATCTTGGCAGGACCACTAGAGAGACAGATGTGACTCTTCTTAAGATTGTTACTAATAATCTTGAAGAGCGAATCACGAAGGATGGAGAAGATAAGGCCTTGCTCAAGGCTGAAAATAGTCAACTTCGTCAGTACAAATCTGATCTTGTTCATGCAAATTCGAGTAGAGCACCTGTTCTTCCTCAGAATACACCTGCAGAACAACGAAAACCGGATCAGTTAGTCAGTCATGGCAGACTTTTGGATAACTGGGTTGAAAGTTTAGTTGCTACAGGTCGGCGTCTTCTTGCAGATATGTATCAGTTGAGGAGTGATGCACATAAACTCCGTCAGGGTATTCAGTTGCTTGAGATTGCGGTTGCAGAGAGTTTGGCAAAGGATCGTGTTCTAGTATCTCAGTTGTCAATTGCATATGATGCTTTGGAGATCAATGAGGATCAAGACAAAGTTTTTACTTGGAGAGAGCAGCACCTTCTCAGGATGGAAATATGTGAGAATATCTTTACCAAGTTGTGTTCACTTAAGGATGATGTGGTTGGAGTACTTGCACTTGTTAGCGGTTTCGTTGTTCAGATTCTGTGTCATTATCTTCTTGAAGATGGCACGTATGTTGAGTTGGACAAAGTACAAGCTGAATTCGAGAAGCTGATTCGTGACAGCCTTGAAGGAGAACCAATGGCGCCTAAGTTAGAGAATGTTTCAGTGATTGCAGCCAGTTTCAGGAAGGCGACTAAAGAATGTAAAGATGGCATGCACACGATCACAGAAAGTGGCAGAGAACTGAAGAAGCAGACTGTTGTTTTGAGCAGCGTCAAAGGGCCAGATGACAAAGAGATCGATGAGTTCTTGGTCGAAGTGTTAGACCGAGTTGACATGGAGTGATCTGCCAGTTGGAACTTGCAGTTAATTTCGAGGATTGAGTCATGAGCAGCAGTTAACTCAACTTTCAGTCTTGAGTTTACTTGCTGACTTAACACATGCTTATCTCATCCTTGGAATTATCATCACAGGAGTTAGGGTTAGGGTTTCCAGTTAACTGAGGGTAGTGTCCAGTTAACTTTGCTTTAAATAAGGACGTGCATGCTTGCACATTGTCCATTTAGGTTAAATGTACCTGCTAATTGATGGTAGCTTTCCAGCTTAACCGTGATAGTTTACTTCATTAGGGTTTAATAAAATCTTGCATGCATTTGCGAAGACTGTAGATGACTCAAGGTGATTTTAGGGTTCCTACACCTTGATGTATATAAATAAGAGCTTTTGCTCATTTGTAAATAACTTTTGCTTGAGAGAGAAATATACCGCCTTGCCCTCAATATTGCTCTTTTGGTATTTGTTCATGCGTCTTTGCTATTACAGTTGATTGTTATGCCACATAGGGTTTCATGCGATTGTGATAGTGAACTCTTTCCATAGTTTAGATAAATCTGTTTTGTGCATCTTTACCATTACGATCAATTGTTATGCCACATAGGGTTTCATGCAATTGTGATGATAAATCTGTTTTGTGAACTTTTACCGTTATGATCAAGTGTTATGCCACATAGGGTTTCATAAGATTGTGATGATAAATCTGTTTTGTGAAGTCTTTACTATTATAATCAAGTGTTATGCCACATAGGGTTTCATAAGATTGTCATGGTAAATTCTTAAATCTGTTTGTGCCTAATAAACTTATTCAGATTGAGATAATAGTTGCGCCACCTTGCCTTCAAGTAGAGAATCTGAACTAGTTTATCGTCTGATAGTCAAAACCTTGCTCCGTTTTCTCATGCTCTGTTTTCTTGAGGAAACTGGATAGAATTTAAGTTATTAAGTTTAGTTGTAGTTAGTAGATCTGCCACCAGAAAAACTCAGCTGCAACGTATTAGTTTTCGAGAAAGCCTTGTACCTCTACAGCTGAAACAAAAAGACAGGATTTAGTTTAGTTTATTTCCATTTGCAAGTACTTTTGTAAAGCACAACGAGGGAGCTTCCCCTCCTAATTTGAAGAGCACTCATTGCGTAGTGTGCATAGCTGTCCGTACCAACTCTTACTCCAGAGGTGCTAGTTGTTACGCCAACAGGCACCAACTTCCATTCATTCAATTTCACAACATAAAGAATGGATCCAAGGGAAGCCAAGTAACTGACCACCCCAACAGGGATCTGCAACATAGGGTGAGTAAGCTGACACTTCTGAAATTTGATGGCTCGGGAAGTATGACTGCTCAATCAAGGATACAGAAGCAAGACGCCTATTTTTCTCTTAGCCCCATGATTGAAGAGGAAGCCATCAAGTTTGCCATCCTACATCTGGAGGGTTTAGCTCATGAACGGTGCCACCATGGCATTGTGACTCAGGGATTTGGGTAGGTATCTACATATGCGGAATTCACACATAAGCTGACAAAAAGATTTGATAGGAAAGATCTTGAAGCATATTTCTAGGAGCTAACAAGACTCAAGTAATCAAGCACCATGGATAATTATGTTTCAAAATCTCAAAGACTCGCAGTGATGGTATCAGATGTCTCGGACAAGAGGCTCGTGTTCTTTTTCATTGAAGGCCTATCAGAAACTTTTTGTAGCTTGGTAAGAGCTTTGGAGCCAACAACATTAGAAGAAGCTATCCGAAAAGCCTTGAGTCTTGAAGATTCCACCAAGAAAGGGAAGACTATTGGCAAAAGCACACCAGCAGAGCAGCCAAAGAAGCCTTTCATTAAGGCTAATCCACCACCTAAGGGCCCTCCTCCAGGACCACATGAAATGTCAAGGAATGAACTATGCAAGAAGGGCTTGTGCTACTATTGTAAAGAAAAGTGGAATGAACGTCACAGGTGTCAAGGGAGGGGTCAAGTTTATTATATCGAAGTGGCTTCTGATGATGAAGCAAAAACTGAAAGGGGCAATGAGGAGATCTCTAATGAAGGAGAACAAGAAGTTGTGATAGAAGGAGACTTAATGGGAGGTAATCTTGCAACACTTTCAAGTGCACCACGATACCATTCTCTCAGAGTTCGAGGAGTTCTACGGGGTCAGAGAGTGACAATGTTGATAGATAGTGGAGCTACCCATAATTTCATTGACACGAAAACAATTGCCAAGTTGCGCTTGAAGACAGAAGACTTCGAAGGATTTGATGTGGTAGCTGCTGGAGGAAACATCCTTTCTTGCACTAGACGAATTCAACAAATGGAGCTGATCTTAGGACACAAGATGAGGGATGATTTCTCTGTTGTGGACATCGGTGACACGGACATGGTTCTAGGGGTTCAATGGCTTCACTCATTAGGGGAGTACGCTACCAATTATCAAACAATGGAGCTGAAATTCGAGCATAATGGCAAAGAGGTTGTTCTCAAGGGTCTTTCTAGAAATGGGTCGATGGTGGTTTCAGCAAAAAGAATGGAACGAGCTTTTAGGCAAGACAAAGTTGCTTGGGCAGTGGAGTGCTTGATTACGGACACGAGTCCAGCAAAGGAAGAAAGAACCTTCCCCATTAACATTCAAGCTATTCTAAACAAAAAGTGCAAGGTATTTAGCGAGATTCCATCGAGGTTGCCGCCGAATAGGCGATTCTAGCATGTGATAGAGCTTGAAGAAAAGGCCAAACCAGTTATCACTACTCCATATTGTCATTTGAGGGTGTACAAGGAAGAGATCGAAAAGGCTATCAAGGAGTTGTTGGATATGGGGCACATACGACCAAGTTCGAGTCCTTTTGCCTCATCAATAGTGCTGGTCAAAAAGAAAGATGGGACACTCAGAATGTGCACCGATTATAGAGCTCTCAACAAAAAGACAATCAAGAACCGCTACCCTATTCTCAGGATTGACGAATTGATAGATGAGCTACATGGAGCAGTGTACTTTTTCAAGATTGATCTACATTCAGGATATCATCATATTAGAGTTAGAGAGGGGGATGTACACAAGACAGCTTTCAGATGTCATTATGGACATTATGAATTCTTGGTGATGCTGTTTGGACTGACCAATTCCCTCGCCACCTTCCAGTCCTGCATGAATCAAGTATTCATTCTTCAATTGAGAAAATTTGTGTTGGTTTTCTTTGATGACATCTTGATCTACAGTAAAACATGGGAAGAACACTTGAGGCATCTAGAGGAGGTACTTAACATCCTTGAGAAGAATTCCTTCAATGCTAAGATGTCAAAATGTGAGTTTGGGATGACTGAGATCCTATATTTGGGCCACAAGATCAGCACGCAAGGGATTAGTGTCGATGAGGAGAAGATCAAAGCTATTCAAGAATGGGCTAGACCCAAGAACTTGACTCAGTTGAGAGGATTTGTGGGCTTTTGCAGCTACTACAGAAGATTTGTAAAGGGCTTCTCCCAACTTGCAGTGCCATTGACCAATCTAACTAAGAAAGGAGCTTTCTCTTGGAGTCCCACGGCACAGCAGGCGTTTGATAAACTCAAGGAGGTAATGAGCTCATGTCCCGTTTTAGCTATTCCAGATTTCTCATCTCCTTTCGTCCTTGAGTGTGATGCTTTAGGGGAAGGTATTGGAGCAGTATTAATGCAGAACAAACACCCCATAGCATATGAAAGCAGAAAACTCAAAAACTCAGAAAGAACTTTTTCCATTTATTGTTGGCTATCATGCATGCACTCGTGAAATTCAAACAGTACTTGGTTTGCAGAAAATTTGTGGTGAAGACCGATGATAACAGCTTGAAGTACTTCCTCAACCAGCCTGATTTGAATGATAGACAACAAAAATGCGTAAGCAAACTCCAAGCTTATGACTTTGATATTGAATATATGAAAGGCAAGAACAATGTGGTAGCTGATGCGCTTTCGAGGAAGCCTTATCTTTGTGCTATGACTGATATATCGGTTGATTGGAGAGTAGGCATTACAACTAAATATGCTAAGGATTCATTTGCTAATGATATTTTGGAAGGAAAAATGGTTGATGATAGGTACAAGGTAGTTGAGGAGCTCATTCTCTACAAGGAACAGATCTATCTTGTGCCTCACTCCAAGATCAAACATAGAATTATTAAGGCATGCCATGATACTCCTCTTGCTGGTCATCTAGGGTTCTACAAGACATATAAGCAAGTGAGGGAGCGTTTTGCATGGAAGGGGCTGAAAAGTGACATTTTGCAGCATGTGAGGGAATGTTTGGTGTGCCAACAAACTAAAACAGAGCATGTGTTACTAGCTGGATTGTTGCAGCCTTTACCAATTCCAAATCAGAAATGGCAAAGCATTTCAATGGATTTCATCACAGGACTCCCGAAGGCACAAGGTAAAGATTGTATTTATGGTGTGGTGGACAGGCTCACTAAATAAGCTCATTTTTATGCCATTACTTCAGAATTTAAGGCTCCTCAAATCGCTGATCTGTTTTTTAAAGAAGTTTTTAGACTCCATGGGTTGCCAAGAAACATTGTGAGTGACAGGTACAGTAGGTTCATCAGCATATTTTGGCAAGAACTCTTTCGTTTGGCCCACACAGAGTTGACCCCTAGCACTAGCTATCACCCCCAAATGGATGGACAAACGGAGATCGTGAATAAGTGGATTGAAGGGTACTTGAGAAATTATGTGACGGGGCAGCAATCAGCTTGGATAAAGTGGCTACACCTAGGGGAGTTTTGCTACAACACCACAAATCACATGTCCATCGGGATGTCCCCTTTCAAAGCACTCTATGGTTATGAGGCTACATCCTTCATGAATTTAATTCTAATGGATAGTAGAGTTTTGGGTGCTAGAGCTATGGTACAGCAAAATGTGACATCATGAACTCCTTGAAAGAGAATCTGCAGCATGCCCAGAATCAGCAAAAATTGTATGCAGATCAGTGCAAGATTGAGAGAGTCTTTGAGGTTAACGACATGGTATACTTGAGGTTGCAACCATACAGACAATCATCTCTCAAGGGAAATGGAGCAGAGAAGTTGAAACCAAGGTTCTACGAACCATTCAGGATCACCAGGAAAATTGGCGAGGTTGCATATGAGCTTGAACTGCCTCTGGGGAGCAGAATTCATAATATTTTTCATGTTTCATGCCTGAAGAAGGCATTGGGACAGCAGATCACACCATCAATAGAGTTGCCACCACTGGATGACAAAGGCAAATTGATTCTAGAGCCTGAGACTGTTTTGGATGTGAGGGAGAAGCAGTTGAGAAACAAGATCATCCCGGAATATTTGGTGAAATGGAGAAATCTGCCAGCTCAAGATGCTACTTGGGAGGGAGTTGAGATTTTTTAGCATCCTAACCTAAGGTTGCTTGAGGACAAGCAACAGTCTGGATGCGGGGACTGTAATGTCCCAAATTTTCTCTAAGTTGGGGCCGACTCACTTTTGGGAAAAAGAGTGTTTATAAACACTATTTAATAAATAAATAAATAAAATAATCTATCTAGCCGACCTTTCTATGTTGGCGCTATAATTTGACTTTTGAATTCTTTTTATTTTTATTTTTCTTGGCCGACTTCATTTGAAGTGGCGTACTAGATCTTTATAAATAAGGTTCCTATCGATGGACGAGATCATCATGAGTTTGGAGAAATTTCCTGGTTGGAGATTGAGGATGTAGTCACTCAGCCCAGAGCACCCAAGTCGGGACGTAGTTCAAACTGGGAAACTCGTGAATCCTCTTCAATTCATCTATTGCACTCTTAGACATATTCTCATCTGTCAAATTCATTGCAGGATCATATCAAGAGGGGATGGTTTCATCTGCCGTCCAGGCACAGCCGTTGGCTCTGGTGGGTGCCATCCAAATACTCTCCACCATTGAGTTCATGACAAGCGATCACCTAATACACTCGAGCGAGCTCATACACAACCAGGCGACACTTCCAGTTAGGAGCAAGACAGCACGCAGGCATTAAGGCAATACCATCCACTGGCAGCAAGCATCTACATCAACACTCAGATCTTAGAGAGGACGTGACATACCTGGAGTCAACTGATCTTGACAAGAGCGCATCAGGGAGGCAGCAACTATCACTAAAATCGTTGGTCAGGACCGAGCATCATCAATAATGATCTGCACATCGCTTATAGCAACGCCACCTTTGGGCAGAGCTTATATTGCCTCTCATACAGCGACTTGCAGAGTAAATCATCTTTGTGTACAATTCGCAAATATACCATGTAATCATTCCAGAATATGAGAAAATCATTTATATCAGTATATGTGTTACAATTGTGTTGTGAGTTTGCAATTTGAAATTTGTCAATAATCTTGTAAGAATTGGATGCTCAATAAACTGGAAATTGTCTGTGTGTTCTTTCATTAGATCATATAATTTTTATGTGTGTGCCCTACCATCTTACACAAGTACATCAAAAGGACAAACCTCATCCACATATCGATGGGTATTGTTGGGACTCAATTTTGTCAAGTCCTTTTTTGCTTCAGTCCCTTCCTTGTGTATGTCTTAGTAGTGTCTGACCCATTGTGGATAACTAATCTGAGAAAGTTTGAATTGGCCATCTTAATTTCTATTGTGCCTTTGGATGTTGTATTAATGCCCCATTGTGCATGCATTAGTCAAAAAACACAAGTTCTAAAAATTCAAAATTGCAAGTGTTGTTTTGTTGGATTTTCGGACTTGCGGTGTTCCTCATAACTGTAAAATCAGCCCTAACTCCCCACTCATACCCTTGTAAAATCAACCAAGTGTTGAGTTATCAACCTCTCGAGCCATCGACATCTTCCTTACCTTCATCCTCCTTTTAGCATCCTTCCCTTCAACTCCCCAATCCCCGAAACCCCACCAAGGTAATTGTAAGAATGCCTAAATGTTCAACCCATTGAAGTTTCAAAGATCTTCCCCTGCTACCACTTTGGCATGTGGTATAAATCATTCTCGAATCTCGATCCCCAACTCTTTCCCTCAACTCATTCCAAACTCTTCTAAGTCATTCCATTGGACTTTTGAGGTTTTGCATCCTTTCCTACCTTCCATCCATTCCTAGTTCCCTAAAGTTTCTCTTTTCATCGGAGGTCGGACTTTCAGCATCCCTGATCCTCATTTTCCTCTTTGGGATCTGTCAAGAGGTATCCCCAATCCCCAATCCCCGACACTACATTTCCCATTTTTTTCGAGAATTTTCCTAAGTTTTTTGAGGGTCGAACTTTTGGCCTTCCCCTTAACTTGGTAGCTGACCAAGCTTCCCCCGACTCACAACTTCTTTTTTGCTCCTTTCCTTTCACCTTCTAGCATTTTGGAGTTTCTCTTCCTCCTCTTCCACATTGGAATGTGATACAAGGGAGGCCCAACACTCAATGTCTGACAAGTTGCTATTGTCTTGGAGTCGGAGGTCTTCATCCTTCTCTCCATGGTTTGATGGTAGTTGGTAGCTCGGTGGCCCAATCTCTAATGTCTCTCTTGTGCCTTTGCTAGGGATTCAATAATTTTAATGCCAAAACATTCAAAATCTTGATAATGTTTGAAGCGATTATTTCACAGGTTCTGACAGTTGGCTTCTCTTCCACCTACTTCACCATCTCACATTAATTGCGTCATTTCACCCAACTACCAAAAGTAAATGTAGACGTCCTCCTTCAAACTGTAATGCCCATTTTGGGCAGGGTTTATCCTCAGCTACGGATTTTGAATGTGCTACAATGCAACGATTAGGATTTGATGCCCTACAGATATTAAGTCACTTTTTTTATCATTTTCAAAAGAGGTTGGTTCTCTAGCCTCCAAATGCCAAGGAAGTTGTAGGGCAGCTATTGATGCCAATCCAATTCATTTTGTGGGTACAAGCCGCTAGAATCAAAGAAGATTAATATTGCAAGTGGGTTTTGTTGCAAAATGTCTCTAGGGCATTAGGTGTATATTCAAGAATATTTCTTGGTCGTAGCCATGCATTTTCCTTTGTCACATTTGCTAGCATGAGTGTAAGATTGGTTCAAATGAAAATAACAACATTCTGAAAACGTTGCAAATATTGTAACAATTTATCTCATTTTACATATGAATATATGCAGTTATGTTGTAGGTTACTAAGTATGTTTTGTACAAAATTTCATGATCTCTATTGTATGCAAATACATGGCTTTGTGTTCTTTTATTCCAGCTTGTTCCTTCTCAATGTGTTCTAACTATATTGCCCAATGGATAAGGCATCGATCTAGAACCATTCACCAATCTCACATCAAACAAACGTAAATCAACAGTGGAGTAAGAGTAGGTTTTGTACATTCATAACCTTGTGATATAACCAGGGATCTATCTTTAGTGAGCCTAAAATGAATTCATTTCGTGTGGGTTATGATTGTATATTGTTATCAGCTATATAGGGGTTTTGAGGTGGCTAGTTGTTCTTGGTTTAGTGACAATCTTTGGGACCAAGACTTCAAGTTGGGTTTGGCTATCATTATTTTATTATTGTTCATTTTATGTGATTTCAATACCTATTAAGATTACCCTTAGGAATACCCTCTTGAGTCTAAGTTGAGCTCGAAGCGTGGGAGATATAACCCACTCACATTGAGTTGGCCTTCAACCCTCCACGATTTGTTGATAAGTTGATTTCACTTGCATAATGACAACCCTGGCCTTGTGAGTGAGATTTGGTTCGAGGAAGTGGACGAATGGTTTTGGAACCTAACCAATATATTGGAATGGCAAGCATATCAAGAAATTTGGCATAACAATCTGGTAGTCTATAGAAAAGGAATCCTTTTGGAGCAACAAGGAACCAATCCATCTCCCATTGATAGCAAAATGCATTATATCACATCAGTTGTTGGTACAACACTAATTGGAAAGGACACTTGATTAGAATGGTCAAGGCAAGTTGGGAATACTCTATCTTCAACATTTTCTGGTTCAAAATTTGTGATGAAGACTCACAACCGACCAAACCAATAGTTGTTGTAGAAAAACAAATCTAGTAACATAAAAATTTCTAAGGCACTGACCTTGATAAGGGTCTTGGTTGATGGAGAAGTCTTTTGTCACATTCAAAGGCACAACACACAACGGGAAGCACTAAACAAGTTCAAGGGTCTGTATGGTTCTCATTCAAAATGAAATATATACAATTGCAGCTAAAGTTGTTCAAACCAGACTTGAAGAATAGAGTTGTAATGGGCCTCGCTTCATATATATTTTTATATATATATATATGACTATCTTCGTAAAAGCTCTTCTTCCCACATATTCAACCTACTTGGAATCATTGCAAGCAAGCAATCAACTAAAGACATTCACTTTTGATTAGTTTGTTGAAAAAATGATTGAAAGAGTAAAGGCATTTGGAATAAAAACCGAAACCACAGGAGAGGATATTCACTATGCTCATCAAAAAAGCAAATCTTCCAATAAGGGTTAATCTTCAAAAAATGAAGGAAATGAAAGAGGGAAAGGAGGCAGACAAGTAGGTAGAACTACAAAGAGAATGGTCATCACCATAAGAAGCAAAATGACAAACAAAATTTGTTTTGCACCCACAAATGCAAAACACCATGGGATGAGGTTGAGGCCTATCAAATATAGAAGAAAGCAAATAAGAGAAAGAAGAAAATCTTGTAATCAAACTCAGCTCAATTTGCATGTGAATGTGTGCTTCCCATATCAAATTCCAACTATGTCTATATAAATTCAACCTCATATGATGCTTGGGTCCTAGATACGAGTGCCATGAACCACATGACTTTCCAAAGAGACTTCTTTGAAAGATTTCATGAAAAAAGATGTGGACCTATGTATTTGGAAAACAAAACAAGTTCGTAACTTCAAGGAAAAGGGACAACTCAACTCAAGTCGCCAAGACTTCCACATTTCATCCTCCACAATGTCCTATACCTTCCTCAATTGAAACAAAACTTGTTATCCCTAGTGCTCGTTCGACAACAAGCCTACTCCATTTTGTTGGATGAGGGAGAGGTTATAAGCAATTGCCCTGACTAGATCTAAGGAGGGAAAGTTGTTGAAATGCAAAGGTGAGCATTATATTTCAAGGAACTTTGCTCACCTTGTAGAAGGAGGAATATCAACAAGTCCGTTGTGGCATGCAAAATTTGGGCATGCCAACTATAACATCATCTGTAGAATGCAAAAGAATGGTGTTGTAGGTTTGCCAACTCTACCCAAAAGGATTGAAAATGTGAAGCATGCATCTTAGCTAAAAAAGAATGAGAGCCATTTCAAAAGTCAAACTAGAGAGATAAAAGGAAATTGCAATTGCTCCACTCTTCTTTGTGTGGCCCCCTTCCAATTCCTTTTGTCAATGGTAATAAATGTGTCATGTTCATTGATGACTATAGCAAAATGACCTAGATCTATTATTTGAAGCAAAAATCGAAAGCTTTTGAAACATTTTAGAAGTTTTGCACAATGGTTGAAAATGATGCACAATCCCATATTGACACATTGAGGACTACTAACGATGTGATTTCAGATCAAATGTGTTTGAAGACTATGTGAGGAAACATGGGATCAAGCATCATCTCACAATTCTTCACACTCTTCAACAAAATGGGGTAGTTGAAAGGATGAACAAAATTGTGATCAATATGATTCAAGCAATGTTGTATTTCAAAGGGGTAAACCTGCACTTCTACGCAGAAGCAATTCAAACGGTAGTCTATTTCCACAATAGGCCACCTTCAACAATTCTTCAAATGAAGCCTCCATATGAAATTTGGTGTAGTCATCTTCTATCAATGCTTCAAGTCTTTCAATCAACTTGCTATGCATTGGTTCACAAGGAGAAAAAGAACAAGTTGGATCACAAGAGTCACAAATGCATCCTTCTAGAACATTTAGAATCTTCAAAGGCCTAAAAATTATTGATAAGAAAAACAAGAATTTTTCGTTACAAGAGATGTTTTCTATGAAACGACAAACGACACAACCAACATTGATCGACAATTGTGTTGACTTGAGAAATTTGCAAAATTTCATGTTTTCAAAGAGAGTGATATGGAGATTCCAAACATTAAGCAAGAGGGGCATATAGTTTGGAATTTGTTGAATCCACTTTGTCTCTAGTAATTAAACAAGAAACTCCACCTAAGGAAGAATTTGAAACTTCCAAAGAAAAAAGCTTGTTTCCAAAGCAACAACCAATAGATGAAGGAGCTTCAAATCAAGAAAATGAATCCCAAATTGCTCCACAAGTACGAAGAAAAAAATGCCAAAATGGGCCACATAGACACTAAAAGAAGTTACACTTGATGAAGTTGGAGAAGCATGCACTAGCTATGCATACAAAGCCAAACAATAAGAAGAAAAGTCCCTAGAGAAAAATTTGAGATAAGATCACAAAGCTTACCTTGGAAGGGCATTTAAAAGAAGAAATCAATATTGCTTTTGATTCAAAGCCAACTTCCTTCAAACAAGCAAAAAATCTTGATGTATGGAGAAAAGTGATGAAAGTTGAATATGATGCCTTGATCAAGAATGGCACTTGGGAGTTGGTTAATCCTCCACGCCATTTTAAACACATTGGTTGAGCATAAGTCTTTCGAAACAAATAAAAAGCAAATGGCTCATTTGACCAACACAAAGCAAGGTTTGTCGCAAAGGGATATGCTCAAAAAGAAGGGATAGACTATAAGGAGTCCTTTGCACCAAAAACAAAATGGACTACCATTTGGGTTTCATTGGCTTTGGCAGCACAAAATGGATGGAAAGTTCATCAAATGAACGTGAAAACTGTTATTCTAAACAATGATCTTAAAAACAGTTTACATGACTTAGCCAGAAGGTTGTAGTTGAAGGTCAAGAACACAAAGTGTGTAAGTTGGTAAATTTGATGTGTGGTTTGAAACAAGCCCTATGTGCCTAGCGTGAAAATCTAACCAAGTGACTCTTGAGCTTGAACTTCAAGTATTTTCAATTTGAAGATGCAACTCTTTTTGTCAAGATAGTTGACAAAGTAATTTTATACCTAGTTGCATATGCGGATGACCTATTCATAATAGGAAATAATGAAAATACACTCCAAAAGTCAAAGCAAAACTGATTTAAATTTTTGAAATGACAACTTTGGGTCAACTTCGTTACTATTTGGGTGTTGAAGTGATTCAAAAATCCAAGTACATTTTCATCACACAACAAAAGTATATTGGTGAAATTTTGAGCAAATTTGGAATGGCAAACTATAAACCACTCAACACACCCATGGAAATAAATCTGAAATTGACATCAAATGATACTACAAAGTTTGAAGATGTGACAACTCATTGGAAGTTTGATATATGTAACCACAACTAGACTAGACATTTTGTTTGTTGTTGGTGTTCTTTTAAGATTCATGCAAAAGTCGAGAGAAAGTCACTAGCTAGTAGCAAAGAGGAATTTTTGATATCTAAAGGAAACTCAGAATTCTAGGCTTCTTAACTCCAAGGTAGCAAATTTGAAACTAGTTGGAAATTCAGATTCAAGCTTTATAGGGGATTTGAAGATGGGAAATCTACTTCAAATTCCTAGCCTAACAAGAACATCCTTTATTAGTAGTGGAGTTATACTGCATTGAAGGTGTTTTGCAAGGTTAGCAAGCAAGGATCCGTAGTTGGTGAATGCTAGAAAAATATTTCCAACACTCTACGGACTAGTAAAAAAATCACTTTCCTAACACAGGTAATGCTTCTTTTAATTAGTTTTTGCTAGGAACTTCAATCATCTCACATAGACGTCAAGACAACCATATTATTGAGACTAGGCAAGACCTGGTGAGGACGTGTGGATCTATTGGTGTGCGTTTTATTACCCACCGAACACAGAATAAAATGTCCAAAGACACTCTATCCTCTCTTGAAAAATCACAGCATATGCTAAGATTGTGAGAAGATCATATGTCGATTCCAAGGTTTCTTTTGTCAGGTCTTGATGTGTGGATAAGCTCAATGGGTGTTGTGATATGTTGGTAATACACAAAGGGACTTACGGTAGGCTCGTTCAATTCACAATGAAGGTCTAGACAATGAAGCTCTATTGTTTGGATCTTAGATCATGGACTTCAAGCAAACTGAAAAAGGAGATAAGGGTTTAGAAGTTCTAATCTACTCCTAAGAATTCAAGAGACGGTATTGACTTGGTGAAACCAATAACAACACTTTGCTTCACCACATTGAGGACAACTACACAAAGTGAGTGCAATCTTCTAAGGGGTGCGCTTGTGATTTTCACGTCATGAATAACTACCATCAAATTGAACAATATTTATCCAGACAAAAGTTAAGCATCCACAATATAGGCTCAGGCTAACTTTACGCATTGAACAAAAATCATTCATTCAAAGAAAGTATGAGCAAGAGTTCCACCAATCCATACTATGAAATCTTTCATTCATCTAACAAACATGCAAATAAAATCTAAACTATGATGAGGGATAAGAACCATGCCAACTCCAAAATAATAGAGGTAATTACCATCAATTCGAACAATGCATTACTTATTACTTTGGCAGTTGTAAGAACCAATTTACTTATCTCAACATGTTTTACAACATGCTCCCATGTTTTACAAATGAGGGGCGAGCTCAATTTATAGGCTCTTCAATTACAATTCAATGGCCAAGATTGATTTCGAATCAATGGCCAAGATTACAAAATAAAACCCTTATTAGGGTTTGTCACAATTAACTACCTCTCGACCAATGTGAAAATTACATTTGAGGACACTTGTCCTTTTGCTAAATATAAACCAATTCCATTGATAAGTCAAGTTCATTGAACCTAGACATGTTGACTTGGAACAATTAGATTGGTTGGAAGATGACGAGGCGCCACCTCAGCGTGTTGGATGTCTTCCTTGGTCACTTTGTTCTTTCTTCCACATGCTTGCCTTAGAATATCTTTCCTTGCCAATGACTCTGTCCTTTGCACTTGCATTTGAATCTTTGAGGTCTAAGAGTCTCCCCTTGGAGCAGATGTCTAGACTTAAAGTTATTGAACTTTTCTTTCCTGATTGCTTTGAAATTCCTTCAAGTGCCTTGAATTTGGAGAAGAACTCCCTTGTGCTTTCGCCACACTGGAGGAAATTGGAACTTTCTCTGTGAAGTATTTCCCATACTTAGCCAAATTTTGGCTATTCAATTTCATTTTGTAACACCTTCATGTGGACCATTCAACACTTAGCCAAGATTTTGGCCATCTCTATGCTCGAATGAACTTTGCCTGTGGATTTGCCTTCAATTCTGAATTTGGCTTGTGCTAAGTAGGGCAGACTCCATCCTTGGACAAGGATTTTATTCATTTCCTCATTACTTCTCCTCTTTATTCCTCTTCATTCTTCCTGTTTTCTTTCCAACACTTAGTCAAAATTTGATTCTTTTGTTGTAGGAAAATTCCACACTTAAGCCATTTTTTTGTTTCCTCTGGGCAAATTTTAGCATGTTTGTTCCTAACCTTGGCAGACTTTGGCACATATCATGCCATTTTTCTATTATGCTTGAGCAGACTTCCTCATTGGCAAGCCAATTCTTTTTTTCTTCCTTAGGTGAACTTGGCTGCTGGTTGGATAATTTGCTTTTATCATGGGCGGACTTTGAATGATCTTGGACATTTTCCCAAGTGTCAAGGCGGAGCTCATTATTGTTTGGACGTTTTGAATTTATAGCATGGCAGACTTCACATTTTCCATGCCATTTCATGGTGGAGTTCGTTGTGTCTTGGGCACTGTTATTTTTGACCTAGGAGGATTTCATCATTGGCAAGCCACTTTCCTTGCTAGCTGGGCGGACTTCATGATCAGCAGGCCATTCTTGGGCAGACTTTGGACTTGGCAAGACATCTTCCTTCTTGGCAGTGTCTTGTACATCTTCAATTTAGCCTTGGCAAATCTTGGGCGGACTTTGGACTTGGCAAGACATCTTCCTTCTTAGTTGTGTCTTGTACATCTTCAATTTAGCCTTGGCAAACTTCATGATTGGTTGGCCATGTCAGGCAGGGTTGCTCATTGCTTAGGGAATTTTGAAATTTTATTCTCCAAGGTATCAACACTTAGCCAATTTTCTGAGTTTTTCTCCCCAAGGTATCAACACTTAGCCAATTTTCTGAGTTTTTCTCCCCAAGGTATCAACACTTAGCCAATTTTATGAGTTTTCCTTGGCGGACTTCATAGTTGTTGTGCCACTTTGCTCATTTGCTAAGGCAGAGTTGGAGAATTTCATGCCAAAACATGGCGGACTTGGAGTTCCTTATGCTAGGGCGGACTTTGAGCTTCTTGTGCCATGTTCATGTGTTGGGTGGACTTGGCCAACTTCATGCCAACTTCTACCTTGGGCGGACTTCATCAATACTTAGACATTTTTCCCTTGGGCAACTTCACCTTTGTCTTGCCATCCATTCTTTTAGCTTAGGCGGACTTTGCCAATGTCTTGCCATCTTCACCTTGAGCTAGGCGGACTTTGTCTTGGCTTGGACATGATGCACTTCCCTTGGGCGGACTTGGCTTGATCTATGCCATCTCCTCTTGGGCAGACTTTGCTTCAGGTTGGACATGTCTGATCTTCCTCCAGGCGGACTTGGAACTCCTCATGCCAAGCTTGGGTGGACTTTGCCTTTGGCTTGCCATGTGCATTCTCCTTTGGCCGGACTTTGTCTTTGGTTGGACAATGTGTCGGACCATGTGCTGGACCATGTGCTTATTCCTCTGGGCAAACTTGATGATGCTTGCGCCATGTTTACCTTGCCTAGCTTTTGGATGCATTTCTTGCTTTCATCTGGATCATCTGAACAAAACCCTCACTTGGAGATTTTTCTTGCTTTTTATGCTTGGAGGCACAATTTTTTATTTTGAAGATGAAAACATTGATACCAT
>VDFB02266145.1:0-23675 GCA_007258455.2 Sequoia sempervirens
ACATCATATCCCTAGAAAATCCAAATATACCCCCACCACCTAGAACTGGTTCTATCATATCAACATACTTCCATAGAGGAGAAACATATCAGTTTTGAATTTAGGTCAAGCTATGGAGCTATAACTAGGTGCCATTGTAATTCCTATGGCAAGAAATTTTACAAACAACACATTCAAAGAAAATAAAATGTTAAAAACAAAAAGTAGATAAATAAAACCTAGCTCTTTTGATTCATTTGTAGAAGAATGAAATAAAAACAAAGCAAATAGTTTGTTTCATGTTTGCATAACAAAAGAATATCTAACATCATATCCCTAGAAAATCCAAATATACCACCACCACCTAGAACTTGTTGTATCATATCAACATACTTCCATAGAGGAGAAACATATCCATTTTGAATTTAGGTCAAGCTATGGAGCTATAACTAGCTGCCATTGTAATTCCTGTGGCAAGAAATTTTACAAACACATTCAAAGAAAATAAAATTTTAAAAACAAAAAGTAGATAAATAAAACCTAGCTCTTTTGATTCATTTGTAGAAGAATGAAATAAAAACAAAGCAAATAGTTTGTTTCATGTTTGCATAACAAAAATGGAGGAAAAAAATGAAAAAAACTTACTTTGCAAAAATCTTCTTCTATGATCTTCTTGGCAGCATATGGAAACTTAAAAATATGTAGGAATGGCAATGCAATTTATGTAGGACTTTCAAAGATAAATCTTCAGCTTCCTTTGTTGATTCAACAAGCAAAAATGAATGTTTAGCTTTTTTGGAATGATATTTGCTTTTTGCAATAGAAATGAGCTAAAATAAACTTGTTTTGGTGTTTAAGATATTTTAGAAGTGACTTTTAGGGTTTGAAATTTGTTTTGGGGTTCCTAGGTCAAAGTCAAAGCAAGAAAAAAAAGAAAAAAATGCATAGGCGATTGATGGATTTTCCCTAGGTTTGTCCCAAACAAATCCAACCCCCCTTAGTAGTATCTTGCCCATATCTGCAGGTGGATCAGATTGGATCACAAATCCACTTCGAAGTAGCCTCGGATCTGGCCAGTCTGCAGGCAGATCCAGTAACACAGCCTGATTTTTATCCACAAAATGGATTTTAAACTCAGAAAAACAGTGTTAAGTGCCCATATAAGTTGTGTTCAATCCCTTGTTGGATTTGTTTAAATTGCAAAGAGAAAACAGGACAAAGGATCCCTAGTTAGAGGGAGAGATGCAATGACTAGGTTTTAGAAAAGGGGTAGTAGCATAGTTACCTGGTTCAGAACATTAATTTGTTTGGGAGGTCAAATAATTTCAGAAATTTCAAATTATAAAAAAGATTTGGAAAAAATATCTACATAGATTGAATTTCTAGAGTGAACCAGATAAATCTGTTTGGTCAAGAAAGTATGAATCAAATTGGATTTGAATCAAGCTAGATTTGGTAAATATGGGTAATAGATTTTGTGGGCATTGTGCAAGCCTTTTTAAGAGGGGTCTATACCAAAACTGACTACGAATGTGGTATGGAGATAAAACCATAGTTAAAGTGGGGCCAGTAATCAAGAAGAGCCCGATGCAATTCTCATCTAAGTTTCCAAGGATATCATCATGAAACACTTTCAGTTTTAATTCATTTCCTTGCATTGCTTGTAGATTAAGATTTTCTAAGTTGTCATACTGATAAATGAGATTGATAAAATAGACAAATGGGACCAAAAGACGGTATTTTCAACCATCAAAACATGATAAACCAAGCTGAACATTGAATGAACTGCCAAGGTCCAATCTGAACTCACGAGAAATTATAAGATGCGAGGAGGATGCAGGACTAGGTCCTTTTCCCATAGACCTAGTAGTATGTTACAAATGACATTGTAGGGGGGAGTTTTCTAGCCTTGAGCACCATAGTTGTAGAGTAAAACTCAGCCTTAATAATTAAGGCTATACAAAATGAAGGTTGTAAAAAATGGAGGAAAATGGACCTTATTGAAGGTTTTTTTTCCCTTCTTATTGACTAGTTGGTAGTAAAGGAGTCAAACAAAAACATGGCACGGATTGATGAGAAGGGCAGTGCTAAACATAAAGGAATTTGAAGGATTATGTTGATGTTGGGGAGAATAGTCCTCAATATCAATTAATTGTAATAATTAGGATGAATACTACAATGAGCACCAGATTCTTGAAAACCACATTAAGAAGAGCAATTACATTAGCACATCAAGGAGGAACACTCATACCTGTTTATTATCAATACAATAATGCAAAGTATTGATTTGTGTAACTCTGGGATGGGTTTGCAGGATGATTACAACCTACGTATTTGGGAGTTGCAGGACAAAGATAAGAGAACTTTTAGAGAAAGTTTTAAGGGGGCCAGTGAAATATGATGAGGGGAAAGGGTATGAATAGGATGATAAAGGTGTTGGAAAGAAAAACAGTAGGTTCTGATACCATG
The DNA here is from genome assembly GCA_007258455.2 of Sequoia sempervirens. Taxonomy (NCBI): domain Eukaryota; kingdom Viridiplantae; phylum Streptophyta; class Pinopsida; order Cupressales; family Cupressaceae; genus Sequoia; species Sequoia sempervirens. The sequence goes on from VDFB02266145.1 coordinate 2,449, forward strand.
TTGTAAAGGGCACATGGACTCTCATGCCATATGAGAAATGCAAGAACTCAACCTGCTATGAATCTGTATTCAAAAGGAAAGAAAATGGCATAATAACATTATATTAGTAAGCTCCTCTTGTGGAGATTATCTCATGAAATGTCTTCTCACACCCATTTCCTCACTTTCTCTTGTGTTCATTTATGTTCTAAAGAGATGATGAGCCTTAAATTATAGAATTCCAAGATAAGTCTAGAAGTGATCCTATTGGCCATATTACATCACCTTTGATTCTGTTTGGCCAGATTACATGGCTAACTCTAATTGGCTAGTTTGCATGTCTTACTTTTTCTAATTTCCTAATTACTAAGTTACTGGTTCAGGTATGGGTGCATATCTATTATATGTATGAATGCATGTATGTACATATGTATTACAAAATTTAAAGTTATATAATATAAAACAATGATATTCATAATCGCCAATAAAAAAAATACATCTAAGTCAATGATATTCATAATTTTGTCACTTAAAGGCGAAATTATGTACGCATTTTTTTTTTTTTTGTTTATAAAATGTTTTAAAAATAACTCTTTTTTTCTTTATTTTTATAACCCCTTTGTCCCCTTTGCCCATGAGCCATTTTCCTGTCTGTGTCCTCCTGCACCCTGGTTCCTGAAGGACCCTAGGAGAACCTTGAGGTGAACCAGTAAGGAACCTGGACCTGTAAGGGACCCACACGGGTATGAGGGGCAAAAGTGAAGAACCCAATAACTTAGCCTAATTACTCAAAAATAATTCTAACTTAGGGTGGACTAACCACTTAAATAAAGCTTGAGTAAAATGGTGTGCGCATGACCACACCAACAAAAGCTTGAGTAAAATGGTGTGCACATGACCACACCAACAAAAGGAGAAACTCATTGTAGAGAATCTGGACAAGAAGCTCTCAGGTTTTGAGAGACATGGAAGTGATGCTCAAGATCAAGAATGAATTGAGAAGTTGAAATGAAAATGCAAATTTCTCATAGAAGGGAAAGAGAAGGAAATATGCTATCAAGATAAATGTGGAGAGACATTACATATATTCCAAGACAAATTGAGGAAGATGAAATATTTGCAAGGTTCCAGCTAGGATCTTAAAGGGTGAAGCAATCATATTTTGTGCATGACCATAATACCAATGCAATAATTTAAAATTTATTGACGGGTAACAAGATGGTGTTTGAGGTAACAATTCAAAAGGTAGCAACAGTGGTGGAAAGGTAGTTGACTATCTTTTGGTATAAAAAGATGATACCTGAGTTTACTTAATAGAAATTAAGGCACTATACTGTCTATGTGCATTCAGGTCAAGATGGATGAGTAGTCTTTTCTTTCTTTTCTTTTTGCAAAAATGTAAACTACTGTCTATGTGCAGTAAGAGAGATAATGTGATAAGCAGACCTTAGAAGTATGGGAAATATTTTTTTGGATTATGGTAAACTCCTTGGAACTAAGCATGCACAATAGTCATTGTTTCTTTTTTGTAAAATTTGAAATGCTTTATGCCTTTATAAATGAATTCATATTAAGTATACAAGGAAAATTCCTAGGTTGTTGGTCTTACAACCATGGCAAATAAGAAAGAAAATATTAATTTGAAACTAATAATTAATAAGTGGGGCAGTTGAAAACTACAACTAGATTTGGAAGGGCTTACTTGAAGCCATAATAAGGCATATGAGCCAACTTATAAGCTCCATTGTATTGATTTGGTCCTATAAAAAGGGTATGGAGCCTTCTTGTAATCACCATGAATAAATTGCACTAAATCTAGCAAAAGAGTAGGGTTTTGGTGTTGCTCCACATTTCTTCTAGTTTGAAGATCTGCCTATGTGTTTTAGATATGTTCATAAGAGGTGTTCAGAGGTGTTTTATCCAGAATTTGGTGTGCTGGATCGTTGTACAAAAGAAGTTGTGTTCACCAGTGTGTGAATTGTGTATTGCAGAGGTATTTGGGAGAAATGTTTTTGCTCCGCGTTTCTTCACAGTTTGGTTTTATGTCTTGTGGATCTGAAGGTGTGTTGATAGTGTTGGTATCTTTCTTTAGTCAAAGTTGTTTGAGGTTTGGTGTTTTGGAAGTCAGTTTCTTTAGTTATAGTGTATGGCAGAGTTGTTTGAATGTATTGGGTGTGTACATCCATAGGTGAAAGTTGTTGCGAAGGAGTTTGTTGGATTTCAGGGTATTTGTGGAATATTCTAGATTGTGTTCAAGTGACATTTGTTGTCTATGAGTTGTTGGATCAAAGGAAGCGTGTGCTTAAAAGTTTAATGGTGTTTACACAAGTAACGGCTGTCCTGGGTGTTTACACTACTTGAGAAATTTGTGGAAGTGTGGCGTGGTGTGTATGAGTGGATTTAGGTCCTAGCTAAGGTGTGTTGTGGTCCGCCTTCATTCCTTTCCACCGTGGGAATGTTTTGATGCTGACCTAATTTGAATTTGCATGGTTGATGTGCATAACCGACCTTGGAGAATGGTTTCAAGGTTGAAGATGATATAGATATGAGTTTGAGTTGTTGATGGTTGTTGATGGATGTGAAGAGAGATGAGCATGATATGAATGATGCAAATTGCAGAGTGGTAAAGTGCGAATTTGGGAAGTGTAGTGCGAGCTTTCATGTGTTAGATTGCTGGATGTAGTGAGCAGAAGGTGTCTATAATTCTACAGATAGAATACGAAGGTGTTGGTGATATTGTGGTGGATTTCTTCTGTTGCTTTGAGATGGATTTCTCGTTGTAACACTCTTCTCTATCTTCTTTTATAGTCTGGCAGTGAGCCCTATTGTATTTGGTGTTGATATTATTTTATACAGTGAGCTAATCCTTACAGTGGTTTTGCCCATCTCAGCTTTTCCACACAAATCTGGTGTTCTCTTATGCATGGTGTTGATTAAGTTTTAGTTTTTGCTAATTATTTTTCATGCTGAATTATTATAATAGTTTAAGGGTTAATTGAATGAATATGGATCTGAATGTTCATGAAAGTTTTGAAGTTTTAAGGTACAACTGATTCACCACTCCGCCCTTCCGCCCGCCCGCGCCCGCGCCTGCGCCCCGTCCCACCCCGCCCCCCCTACCTCACTCTTAGTTGTCTTGTGCATTCAACATATACCTGAGTTTACTTAATAGAAATTAAGGCACTATACTGTCTATGTGCATTCAGGTCAAGATGGATGAGTAGTCTTTTCTTTTTGCAAAAATGTAAACTACTGTCTATGTGCAATAAGAGAGATAATGTGATAAGCAAACCTTATAAGTATGGGAAATACTTTTCTGGATTATGGTAAACTCCTTGGAACTAAGCATGCACAATGGTCATTGTTTCTTTTTTGTAAAATTTGAAATGCTTTATGCCTTTATAAATGAATTCATATTAAGTATACAAGGAAAATTCTGAAATATGCTAACCAATTTTTTTGCCACAGTTTTTACACAATCACCAACACTTGGCCAACTTGATTAGCGTTAGCTCCAAACCCAAACTCTATCAAAGCAATTCTAACCAAGAATGCGCCCTAAAACCACTTAAGGAAGGGGGGCGGGCATATGGTCAGAGAATCCCTAGGATCTAAAACTTGGATAATAAATAAATGCAACTGAAACTAAAGATGTAAAACTTGGCCAACTTGATTAGCGTTAGCTCCAAACCCAAACTCTATCAAAGCAACTCTAACCAAGAATGCGCCCTAAAACCACTTAAGGAAGGGGGGCGGGCATATGGTCAGAGAATCCCTAGGATCTAAAACTTGATACAGAAATAGAATGCAATTGGAAACTAAAGATAAAACTCAATGCCAAGAATTTGCACTCAAGATCCCATTGAGGGCGAGGTGCTAACATATGGCGGAGTACTTATTACAAATTTAAAGTAAACTTAGGCGGATAACCAGCCATGGAAGATTTTCAAAGTAAACTAATTCATCCGCTGTGGTGGGCATCCACTCAAGAGTGGGGATTCACCACTTGTTAGTGGGTGAGAATAACAAATACAAAGTAATTTTCCTCCTCATTGGCGGTAAACCATCCAGGGGTTATTGTATATGAATTAGAAGCACAAGTAAATGCAGAATTAACAATGGTTGGATTGGTACTACTAATTCTCAACCTTACAATTAAAGGAATATGCAAATTACAATGTGTTACAATGATAGAATGAAGCAAGGTGAGAGGAAATATTCTTGCAAGCTCTAAACAACTCAAATATTGGAAACTGAAGCCAAAAACTGAACTTATAACAATCTGATTACAAAAACCAGCAAACTGAAACTGTAAACCAGCAACTGTGAAACCAATGAAATGCTCATAACTCATCAAATATACCTCCAAATCATATGAAATTTGTTGTTGAAGCTTCCTAGGAGGATGGCACCAAGTTCACAATTGAGAAACAGATTCAAATAACCAGCATTTATTTCTTCACGAATTCCAAAGCCCTCTAAGATGGTATGGCCTACCTGGGAAGGGTGATTTCTTCTTAAAAATTCAATTCTTCAAATTAAAATCTGAAAATGTGTGGAAAGGGGCGCCCAAGACCAACAAACACAAAGCAAAAGTGCCCAAAACCAAATTCCATTTGTCTTTAAAGCTGTGAGCAAAATTCAGTTTCAGCCATGGATGAACCAGCAACTCAAAACTAATAAAAACTCCAGAAAATCATCAACAATGAGGCTCCATCTGCTAGTCTGATGTGAGAAGCAGCAAAGACCAACTAGATGTTGTATTTCAAACACGAAATTGGTTAGAGGCTAGGAGGTAAGCATCCCTCGAAACAATAATTCAATTGTCATTCCAACAGCATAACAGTATGATAAAATAATGGATACCAAAAGCTGGAGCAAGGCTTCTTTTTTATAGAAGAGGAGAAAACTCTTCAAATTCCCAACAAGGTACGCCAAGAGCCACAATTTGTAACTTTTCAAATTTCAAAAGGTAATTAATCTTCTGCAAGGTGGTGTCCAAACCTCAAGGCAGCAAAACTTAATAAAATAATAAAAAACTCCTTCATGAGGGCGTACCCTTTCATGACCCACTTTTAAAAACAACTTAAGTTATTTTACGAGGCCAAGGGGGTCAACTGAATAATAAAACATTATTGCCTTGAAATGAGCTATTTCACCAACAATTGCTTTTGAAAGCCAAAACTAAAACACAAGCAATTGCTCTAACTGAAAAAATGAACTAAAGGCTGATAACTGAACCACTGCCAAAATTAGTATTTACTAAAAATAGTGAACACCTAGAAATGCCACAAACCTCCAAGCAAGGAAACCCTAATTTCCTCTCAACGAGCCTACGGGTCTCCAGAATAGGCTAATGAGCAACAAAACTAATCACTGACGAGAAGGGGACATTACAAATTCCTAAGTTGTTGGTCTTACAACCTTGGCAAATAAGAAAGAAAATATTAATTTGAAACTAATAATTAATAAGTGGGGCAATTGAAAAATACAACTAGACTTGGAAGGGCTTACTTGAAACCATAATAAGGCATATGAAGCCAACTTATAAGCTCCATTGTATTGATTTGGTCCTATAAAAAGGGTATGGAGCCTTCTTGTAAGCACCATGAATATATTGCACTAATCTAGCAAAAGAACAACTTGATTAAGCTCCAGCATCTTGAAAGAGCCACATGAACAATGCATGCTAGCCTCTCCTTCCTAGGCATGTGATTGGCCAAAAAACAAAGCCAAAAGGGTATACATTCAAAAGGATATCTTCTGTCATCATTTTCATCCTCTTTGCTCAACTTTTGCAAAACATTGAGGACAAACCTCATATTGATGTGATTAGGGGGGTCAAAGTCTGACTAGCAAGGATAGTGATGGAATGAGCCACCTACCAAGGTTTGATTCCCTAGATGCATAGTTGGGGACAAATACAATTTATAGATGACTTTGATGGAGCAGTACCTCTTGTCATAGCAGCTTAGTTGCAAGTTATACTTGTTGGTATGTGGATAGGAGTGTCTAATTCTCTTCATTTATGGAGTGTGCCATTCAAGGGAAACTGACTTTTGTATTAGAAAGCCATTGTAGTATATCTTTGTGTGGTATCTTAGCCAAGCATGGGAATTGTGGGTATGTGCATTTGAAGTTTTGGGTCTCTTGGTTCTTGGAATGTTGTTTGAGGCATCTCGATTTTGGATTCAGCAAGTTGACCAGCTCATTGAAGAACCTCCCAGTGAGGGGTTGCAATCTTGCTTGTAGGACAAACTAGTGTGGAGAGATTAAGTATGGTATTGGAGGTTACATTCTATAACTATTTGTCTGTAGCAGGATTTTGGGTTGTTTACCATTGTGAATGGGCTTTCCTATGGAATCTTAATGTTATACAAAACTTCTCACCAATAAAAAAACATAATGGAGATGTGATATGGTAATTTTAGATAATGACAACTTGGTGATATTTTTTTCCCTAGAGATTATCCTAGGAGGAACTTTGAGGAATTTGTCAATCATAGGGTGAAAACATTCCCAACATGCATTCTTTAACAGAAGTTTTGAAGTTGTGAAGTGCCCAACAATTTGTTTTGTGTCACAACTAGGGAAGATTCCATACATCAACTTTGACAAATCATAAGTTTCTCAAAATTGAGTCAAAGAATGAACTATTTTAATTATCAGAACAGACTACATTTGCTATTTCCAACACAACAAACAAAATGGATTCTTAGTTGCAAGTAAAAATTTATGGCCTTCTAAATGATGCAATCTCAAGATGTGGATGTACTAATGCTGCAAGATTGACCTGTAAAATGTCAAAAGCAGTTGTTCAAATCCCAAAATGGATTCACCATCTCCTAAAAGCCATGTCAAGATTTCCTTATCTCTTAGCTAGAAGTAAGTTGAGGAACCTTGTATTCCATGTGGTAGTCCTTAGTGAAATATGTTTAAGAAGGAAACCTGATTAATTGCATTTAGAACTCCATCAACCATGCTAGCTTATATCTAACCCTGTGGTACCATTACGTGTTACTCCCCCTTCTTGACCTACAGGTTGAGTGCCTAAAGGCTCTCTTGCCTAAAGGTTGAGTAGTAATTTAGTTTGCTATCTCCCTCTATGGAGATACTACACATTGAATCTTAGTAAGAATCATTCATTTCAATAGACAAAGGAATAGAGGATTAATTTGAACCTTTGCATGTTATGTCAGTTTTGATGAGAAATGGAGAATTGCCCAACAATGGCAGCTGCTCATATCTAGAAATGAAGAACTGCTCTTGGTTCAAGAGAAAAACAAATGGTCCTGCCTTTTGTCCTTGTTTTCAAACCATTTAAAATGGGAATTCTATTTTAAATGAAGTTATAATTTTGCTTCATTCTGATGATTGAGATGTTGTGGTTGTTGATACCATGATTATTGTTAGAAAATAAGTTAATGTCATACCTACATACTTACAGTGATCTGATTCCTTGTCATTTGTTTTTTTGTTTTTTCATACTAAACTCTCTGCTTTGAGAGCTGGATGCTTCTGGCATTGTGATATGGAAAGCTTAATCCCGCCAGGAAACTCCATTATGGGAATGTGGACTGTGGAAATGTCTCCATACCCACAATTTCTGGAGACTACATTTATATATAATATAGTCATCTCCTTATTCATTTAATCACATACTCTAATGTAATTGGCATCCCTGTCCCTGTACTGGTACTGGCACAGTTACCTCCCACATCTCCTGGTAACTATCCTTAATCCTTCCTCTAGAAGCTAAATTGAAAGGAACTTCATCTCATTGGTTTCCCTTATAAGGAAGATGAAGTAAGAATATTTAATATTGATTATTAAGCATATTTTCTCCTTGGCATTCAATTTTTATGCCATATAGACTTCACATTGACAAAAGTTAGTTTGATGAATAGGAACTTCTCACCTTGGACAAGACCAACATCTTTTTGCTGAATTCATATCTTGAAATGGAGTGACAACTAAATCAATTATATTTGGAAGGCATAAACCTTCCTCTAGAAGCTAAGTTGAAAGGAACTTCATCTCCCATTGGTTTCTTTACTAAGGAAGATGAAATAGGAATGTCTAATCTTGATTATTAAGCTGGATCCAACAGCATATTTTCACCTTGGCATTCAAGTTTTAACCTACAGTAGGCTTTGCCTTGACAAATGTTAGTTTGATGAATAGCAACTTCTCACCTTGGACTAGATTGACATGCTTTGACTGGAATCAAAATTTTGGCTTGAAATGGAGCAACAGTTAAACCAAATATATTTGACCTCTTTTTTTGAAAATTCCAAGTCATTATGGAAATATTTTGTGTTTCTTATCCAAGACTTGTAGACTTGGGGGTTTCTATTGCAGTCTATTCTATCTAGGATTTGTAGGCTCACAGAACCTGATTCTGGTTTATTTTGCCAGAAGAGAATCTCTTATTGGACTCCTTATCATCATTGGAATTTGAAGGCTTAGACACAACTTGTGCCAAATTTGTAGAGACCAGAAACAAGTATGTCTTACTCTAGAACGGGAATTCTGATGAACCCCTGAGCGATGCTAATTGAATGGGTTGCATCTGTTATGGAGGTTGATGATGGTCATATTCTATTGCTCCATTCAAAGAATCCAATAAGATGTTTAACAACGCTAACTTTATTGTGGTTTAGGAGAATTCCATTTTATACCATTACTCTAGAAGGTAATTTCTCATCTCCATGGGTGATATGTAAGTATGGAAGACATGTATAAGAAAGATAATTCTATATCAAAGGTTTGTCCTTTCCCTCAACTATGTGGGTGCCATTCTGTGTGCAAATAAATACAACACTTGGGCACATTCCTTTAGTTGTCCGAGTAGGTTTGCTTTACTTTCTAACTCTATAACTCTAGGTTTTGTCTGTCTGTTTCAAGCCTATGGAGATGACGTATAATATATTGGAAAAAAATGAACAAAGACAACTAGTGAAGAGGACTATGTCTACAAGGGGTATATTTAGAGTCCAGTAATTTCAATATCAATATTTTTAATTGGAGCATTAAAATTCCATGGGATTTCACTAAGATCAATTTGATGCCAAAACTGGTACAAAGAAATACAGGAATCACATCATGATTTTTTATGAAAGGAGAGTTACATCAAAGATCAATTGTTGTGTGACATAAGAATACCTATAGCTTGGCCTTCTGCAAGAATTGTTAGTCACAAACTCTTTGGCATTATTAATCTTGCTTTCTAAAGTATGTTAGGCTCTATATGGAACAACTTGATTTTAACTTGGAAGCTAGTGGTTTAAAAATGTGATTCTTGTTATATTGCTATCAACCCTTTGTTGCATACCCTTTGTTGCATTGTTCTCGATGGAATAAGCCTTTGTCTTTGTCAAGCATTATGTAAATACAATTAAATCTAATATTAACTTTTCATGTTCAACTTGGCAACTAGAGTAACAAGTTTTTTAATTTCATTTTAGTTTCTTTTCCATGGTATCAACTCAAGTCTCAAACCTTATGATTTTTCAATTCAATTTACAGCAACAACGTATTTGATGTATGGTTGCTTTTAATTTTGCAGGTGTGGAGACTGAACACATTGGGTCTTTGCTTCCACATAGTTCGCTTGAGAAATCGGTTCTTCCTTTAACATCACCAACATATAAGATGGCAAGCAAATCACACAGCACACAAGATGCAACTGATGGAAGATGGAGAAGATATAGACGTGCTGCATTAATTGATCCAAGGAAGATTCTTTTATTGTTTGCTACACTGTAAGAAACCTATTCCATTGCTTTTTCTAATATTATTGAAGCTGATATTGGTACCTGCCTGAGAAAGCTAAGCAATAATTTTCACTTATTTTCTCTGAAAATTTAAGAAAATCTATTGACCCCAAATTTTGTCACAGAAAAAAAAAAAAAAAAACATAGGTAAATCATGGTGTTCATTTACTGTTCAATATTTTTCAGATTAGAGATGCAAGGTCTTAACTTAATACTTCATTGAATCCTTTTATATATTAGGCTTTGGAATGTGTCTCAGTCATTTATTAGGACCTTTGGAAAAGACAAATGAGCATAGATTCAATGAATCTTGTTGGTTTACAATGAGAGTGTACAAATTCTCTTATAGAGCATGATATCTTTATTGTGATAGAACCAGGTTTTTAATCGTTATCATATGTTCCTGCCACAGATATGGGATGGTTGCCCATATAGAAATGTTGGTTGTAATACGTCAAGAGTTGGTCAAACAATGAGTATTAACTTTCCAACATCCTCTCTTAATTGTTTATTGTTTAAAAATTTAAGATTGGTTTGGAAGACAATCTAATATGAGGCCTGACATAAACTGATTACATACCCATTTACAATTGGTTTTTCTTGTAATTCTGAGTCTTGCAACAATGGGTTCGGCATAAAAACTTGCATACCTATTCAAACTTAGGGAACTTTTTAAAATGATCACTTAATTTCATTCATGCTGCTATTCTCATCCCTTGCAGGATAACTTAGTGTCTCTATGGTCATCATATGACTGCTTCTAAGTGCCCCTATGGTCACCATTCCATCTAACTGGACTGCATGGATGAATAGTCTCTGCAACTGCCGAATAAAATAGGTAATGTTGCATGATATTGAGTTGACTTTGTAAGTATGCAAGTATATTTGTTGTGAAACACTTATGGCTGCTCCTACTGAGTAGACTATTCAAATAAACCATGGATCCCACTTTACATTTACCTTTGCAGATCTACAAGTGGGATAACACCAATTGAACAGATATATAAATCAAATACTCATCCTCTGCAATATCATTTCACCACTTCAAATTTTAAAACTTAAAATCCATGCCAACACACTTGAATGACCTTAGTTCCTAAACCCACCCTAGAAAACATCCATGTTTGACCTTTCCTTTTTCTGATAAGGCAAAATTAAACATTTGTTAACATTGGCCCATGTATTTCAGTGGTACGACCATATGAATTTTGAAAAATATGATCACATATTAAAGATGAGGTTTAGACTTGTGTTTGAATCCATCTCACTTAATGGCTTTAGGAATGAGAATTTATGTCCTTTCAGAAATAAATACAGTTAAAGCCACTTTAAGGCTTGCACTATTTGTTTATCCTTTTTCTTTCAATGTCATAAATGAATTGGACCATTCCTTTCATTTCAAATGTATTTTAATAAAAATGTTGTACTTTCATAATTATGTTCTTCCTTGCAAATTTATGCACCTGCATGGATTAGATAAATTCTGAACCTCATCTTTGAAAATCACTTTTTTTCTTGCCTTTCTCTTTACCATCTCTAAAACATGTTGCTCTTTGCACTTTTTAACATACTGGTGGACTTGGCATTAAGGATCAATGCAAATGTTTCAAAAACTGTCCACATTTTTTCTTAAAGAAAAATTCTTGTGATGTGATTTTAGTATTTTACCCTTTCTGGTCCTTCATAGTTGAATTCAGTAAATTGTAGCATCTAGATAAGCTTCCATAACTAAGATAATGATTTACCACATTCCTTGTAGCCTGTCTGGAATCTCTTGTCCGAGCATGTGTTCTTAACATATTGTTTTTCATTGCATAACAGGATTTCAATGGACTTGCAGTGGGATTTCCAAGGTTGTGGCTGTGCCCAACAAATGATCCTTTGTCATGTCCCCTTCATCCAGGAGGAAAAATATTAATATTTTTAATCTAATAAGTGTTTTTTTCTAAACACTAAGTTAATAATATAAATATATATTAATAAAAATAATATTAATATTATTAATAATAATTAACAAATAAATAAATTCTCTGGTGGCCGACCTGATTTTGAAATTGTCTGGGTGCCAAATCTCTTTTGGAGGCCAACCTGGTTGTGGTTGGGGGCGATCAAATATAAATAAGAGTTTTTATTGACATTCTGGGGAAGAAGCTATATAAAAGGGATTTTGCTTGAATTTTCAAGTATCCAGCCGAAGAGGACGAAACCCCTTGGAGGCAAGAGTTGAGGTAGGATGAAAACCCTACTTCACTAGGCAATCCTACACCTGGGGTTGCAGCTGTACTGGTTAGGAATATTGATATCTTACAGGTTGAGATCTGTCATCTGAGTTGAGTGTCCCGATTGAGGCTAGAGGTTTTGTGGGTATTTTCATCAGCTGATTACATTGTCAGGACGAAAACCCTGATTTATGTAGGTTGTCTGAGCCATTATCAAGTGGAGGCGACCAGCAAGTGCAGAAATCACTCAAACCACAGGCGGCAGCAGCAACCAGACTTCCAACTGCAGTCACTAGATTTAGGAGGGTGGTGGAATGTGGTCAAATGTGCAGATCGTGCTGACAACCTTGTACCTACCGGTGACTATAGATCTGAAAATAAAGGCCGAAAAGATCTGCAAAAGGGAGTTATGTGGTGGGGGCCCATGCCAAATGGGTGCCTCACATATTGTGTACTGTGGATCTTGTGGTACCAACTTATTAATAACTTATATTTTAATAAAAGTCTTAGATTTAAATTAAAATTAACTTCAACCTTTGAAAAAATAAGCCACATACCTTGCAAATTATTATGCTAGTCAATGATGTAGATAAACTAGATTTATTACCAAAGAATATGATGTGGGCACAAACAATGAGGCAGCTGTACAATATAGCAGAGGGTGTCATGTCCCTATAATTTTTGCACACCCAACCGACTTGAAAAGGTGTTTTTAAACACCCTTATTTAATATATATGTATAATTATTATTAATAAATAAATATAGATTGATAGAGAGGTTTGATAGAAGGGATCCTGAGATTCATTTCAGAGAGTTAGCACAGCTGAAGCAAGAAGGCAAAGTGGAAGACCATGTAGCAGAATTTCAGAGTCTCTTGGTGATAGGTTCTAGATGTGACAGAAAGGAGTCTCATTGTCCTTTTTGTAGAAGGCCTATCCGAACCCCTCAAAGGATTGGTAAGGGTATTTGATCTGAGTTCTTTGCAAGATGCCATTAGGAGAGCTCTAAATTTGGATGATTTGGTGGCTAAGGACAGGTTCTACTCCAATAAGGCACTCCCATTTCTACAAAAGAGACCTCCTCAAAAGAGCATTCCTCCACCGAAGGTTTCACATCCCAAACCAAACCAAAACAAGGTGTCCAAGAATGAACTTTCATAGGAAAAAGCTATGTTTAACATGTAGAGAGTTAGGGCAACCAGGTCATAGGTGTTTAGGAAAGGGGCAAATACATTATATAGAGGTAGTCTCTGATGAGTAGTTTGAGGTAGAAGAAGTGGAACCAGAGATCATGGTGGATGAGGTTGAGTATGAGGACCAAGGAGGAGAGCATCCAGGGGGCACACTTGTAACACTTTTAGGAGCACCTAGATACCACTCTTTCCACATCAGAGGAGTCTTGCAAGGACAAAGGGTGGTTGTTTTGGTTGATAGTGGGGTGACCCACAATTTTATTTGATGAAGGTTTGGTGGCTAAATTGGGTTTGAAGACACACGGGTTTGAAGGATTCAATGTCACAGTGGTTGATGGGTATATTATTCCATGCAACCAAAGGATACAACAATTGGAGTTGGTTTTAGGACACAAGATGAGGGATGACTTCTACATGATTGGCATTGGTGAGACGGAGTTGGTTTTGGGAGTGCAATGGTTACACTTGCTTGGAGAATACACACAAAACTATCAAACCATGGAGTTGAAGTTCAAATCTAATGGGAAGGAGGTCGTTCTTCAAGGCTTATCCAATGGAGGTCCTATGGTGGTTTCAGCTAAGAGGATGGAGTGATCTTTTCGTAGGAACGAAGTGGCTTGGGCAGTTGAGTGCTTGGTTACCGATACAAGTCCACCTAAAGATGGGAGGTCCTATCGCATCGACATCCAATCCATCCTAGACAAGTGATGTAAGGTGTTCAGTGAAATTCCTTGAGGGTTACCACCGGAAAAAAGTTTCTAGCATGTGATTGAGTTAGAGGGAGCAAAGTCGGTCATCACTACGCCTTATCGTCATCGTAGGAGATACAAGGAGGAGATTGAGAAGGCAATTAAGAAGCTATTGGACAATGGACACTTTCAGCCAAGCTCTAGCCTGTTTGCTTCTTCGGTCGTGTTGGTTAAGAAGAAAGATGGCATCGTGAGGATGTGTATCGATTATAGGGCCCTCAACAAAAAGACAATCAAGAACCACTACCCCATACCCAGGATCGGTGAGTTGATAGATGAATTTCATGGAGCAAGGTACTTCTCTAAATTTGACTTATGATCGAGGTATCATTAGATATAGGTTCAAGATGAAGATGTGCACGAGATAGCTTTCAGATGTCACTATGGGCACTATGAGTTCTTGGTCATGCCATTCGGGTTGACCAATGCACTTGCCACATTCTAGTTGTGCATGAATCAAGTATTCATTTTGCAATTGAGGAAATTTGTGTTGGTCTTCTTTGATGACATCTTGATTTTCAGTAAAACATGGGAGGATCACTTGAGGCACTTAGATGAAGTGCTTGGCATATACTTGAGCAAGATTCATTCTACGCCAAGGCATCCAAATGTGAATTTGGGTTGACTGAAATATTATATTTGGGTTTCAATATTAGTGCCCAAGGGGTTAGTGTGGATGAAGAAAAGATCAAGGCAATACAAGACTGGCCTGGACCAAGGAATTTGACACATTTGAGGGGTTTTGTTGGACTATGCAGCTACTATTGGAGGTTTGTAAAAAGGTTTCTCACAACTTGCAGCCCCATTAACGGATTTGACGAAGAAAGGGGCCTTCTGTTGGACCCCTTCAACATGGAGAGCTTTTGACAAGCTTAAGGAGGTAATGAGTTCATGTCTGGTTTTGGCTATTCCAAATTTTTCACTTCCTTTTGTTTTAGAATGTGATGCGTGAGGAGAGGGGATTGGAGCAGTGCTAATGCAAAATAGATACCCCATAGCATTTAAGAGTAGGAAGCTCAAGGAGGTAGAAAGAAATTTCTCTATCCATGATAAAGAGATGCTAGCAATCATGCATGCATTGGCCAAATTCAAGCAATACTTGGTTTGTGGTGAAACAGATCATAACTGCTTGAAATTCTTCCTCAATCAAAAGGATTTAAATGATAGACAACATAAATGGGTGAGTAAGTTACAAGCCTATGATTTTGACATTATGTTAAGGGGACGAATAATGTGGTGGCATTGATGCACTCTCTAGGAAGCCTTATTTATGCTCTATGAGTAACATATATGCTGATTGGAAGGCTTTTATAATTGCTGAATATGCTAAGGACACATTTGCAGTTGACATTTTGGATGGGGATTTGCAAGATGACAAGTACAAAGTGGTGGAAGAACTCATCCTATACAAGGATAGGGTGTATCTTGTACTAGGATCCAAGGTGAAGGAAAGGATCTTGAGAGCTTGTCATGTCACTCCACTTGCTGGTCATCTCAGTTACTACAAGGCATACAAGCAAATAAGGGAACATTTTTCTTGGAAAGGGCTCAAAAATGATGTGTTGAAGCATGTTAGAGAATGTATGGTGTGCCAACAAAACAAAGCATAGCATGTTTTTCAGCTGGGCTGCTGCAACCCCTACCCATTCCAAATCAGAAATGGGAGAGTATTTCCATGGATTTCATTATAGGCCTCCCAATAGTGCAAGGTAAGGATTGTATCTATGTGGTGGTTGATAGGCTCACTAAATATGCTCATTTTCATGCCATTTCTTTAGAGTATAGGGCTCCAGAAGTTGCTGATCTGTTCTTTAGGGATATTTTTAAACTTCATGGGTTGCTAAGGAAAATTGTAAGTGATAGGGACATCAGGTTTATCGGTTTGTTTTGGCAAGAACTCTTTTGTTTAATAGGCACGAAATTAACCCCAAGCACTAGCTATCATCTTCAAACCAATGGGCAAACGGAAATTGTGAACAAATGGATAGAAAGTTACTTGAGGAACTATGTCATGGGATAGCAAACGACATAGGTAAAATGGCTGCACCTTGGGGAGTACTGCTATAACTCTACTCATCACATGTCTATTGGTATGATTCCTTTCAAGGCACTCTATGGTTATGATGCTGTTTCATTTATGGATTTGATTCTTTTGGATAGTAGAATACCAAAAGAAAAAGATTTGATTTAGCAAAGCTTAGATATTGTGAAGGCACTCAAAGAGAACCTACAATAGGCCCAAAATCAGCATAAGTTGTATGCAAACTGCCACCGAACTAAGAGGGTTTTCAAGGTGGGAGATATGGTATTTTTGAGGTTACAACCCTATAGACAATCTTCACTTAAAGGCAGTGGTGTTGAAAATATGAATTCACGTTTTTATGGCCCCTACAAAATCATAAGGAAGATTGGTGAGGTTGCTTATGAACTTGAACTCCCCGTGAACAACATAATTCACAACATTTTCCATGTGTCATGCTTGAAGAATGCCTTGGATCAACAGGTTACTCCCTCCTTAGAATTGCCTCCAGTTGATGATGTGGGGAAGTTGATCTTGGAGCCTAAACCCATCATTAATATGAGGGAAAAGAAATTAAGACACAAGTCTATTCCGGAGTATTTGGTGAAGTGGAAAAATCTTCCACTTGAAGATGCTACATGGGAAGGAGTGGAGATTTTCGAGCATCCAAGTTTGAGCTAACTTGAGGGCAAGCCAATTTGGGAAGGGGGGACTATCATGTCCCTATAATTTTTGCACACCCAACTGACCTGATAGGTGTTTTTAAACACCCTTATTTAATATACATGTATAATTAATAAATAAATAAATAAATAAATTAGAATTTTAAATTTAGGCATCTCCCTTGTAGTTCGAAATTGAAATCTGGGTGCCAACTTTGGGGCCACATGCCTCTTTGGAGGCCTATATTTATGTAATTTTAGGCGCTGGAGGAGGGCATCTGGAGATTATAGTATGAAAATTGAGAGTCTTCTCAGAGTGCAAGCTGGACGCCAACCTAGCTGCATCTCCCAGGTCAGGACGAAACCCCTGATTCTGATTCCTACTGATTTCCCTCTATTTTCTATCCGATTGATGTGAGAATTGTTTTGTCATTCAGGAAAATTGCTGCAATATTGAGGTGTCAACAGGGTTAGGTCTAATTCAGCATCTTGGCTACCAGGGACATCATCAGATCTGAGGATACCAGGCCTATTCCTTATCATTGAAGTGCTGTTTTCCAGGGTCTCATTTGTAAGGGCCAAGCAAAGACATCAGCCACTGTTATTCCCATAAGCGCTCCTACAGGTGCAGATCCAGATTAAGGTCACACATCATTGCACAGAAGCCTCAAGTCTGTTACACCAAAAGCTCATTTTTTGTATCTACAGCTGGGTGATCAGGTTTGAGGGTTGACATGCCTCAAACCCTTGTTTGAGAGTTAATCATCTTTCAGATCCAGATAAACAACCTACAGCTGATCAAGGATACAGACATCTGCAAATCCTTCCACTCCGATCTTTTGTGGGGTCAGAGGCAGCAATACAGGAAGCAGATCTGGGTTTTGCTCAGGCATTGGACAGCAGGAATTTACTTAACTGCAAGAGGGCTACCACCCGGTTGTATTCCCTGACATTCACTAATATATTACAGCAGCACCTAGAGTACCTTGTTGATTTATGTTGTCCTAAATTAATAATCTCTTACATACCTGTCATTTTTGTTGGCTATCATAAGCTAGGGTTTTGAACAGTGAATTGGGAGACCTGAAATTGTTAACAGTAGTTGGATTTCTGAATGCATTTGATGAATGAGATTGCCATAATCTAATACTTCTTTCAGATCTGCATAATTTGTGAAACCCTAACTCAGCAAATTTAAGTTGGAGAAACCCTAGGGATATTTCAGATAGCAGAGGGGGGCATTAAAAGGTCCTTGCTAAGGAATGAGTTCAAAGCAAGTTTACTATTGATCTTAATAGATTTGGGCCTTTTGGACTCAATTGTGAGGTCATATTTAGGTTAAAATGCACCAAAAAAAAAAAAAGAGACTTGACAATATCTCCCAGAAATAGAGAAGGGGCTTGCAAATCAAACCTTTAATACCATTTTGAAGTTGGCAAAAGAGCTTCATAGGGGTAGGAATCTTATGCAACAACAAAGAACCTTCCACAAGAGATAAATACAAAATAAATGCTATATTGCCAATATTGATACAATGCAAATGTCCATAGAGACACTTGTATATATAGGCAAGGTTGAGACAAGAAAGTAGTAGGGTAGGTGAGAACTCCACATGTGCATATGCCAAGTGTCCTAACAAGTGTCATGCACATGATTTGAGACAACTAGATAGCTATCACTAAGTAAACTAACTAGGTGAAGTCTAGTAGAAGACATGTTCACATCAACAGTCCAGCCATGCACAATAATATATACTACCGAATGCTACTTGCCAAGATAAAAGAAAAACATGCAAGGCAACATAATTAGCAATAATCTACAGCTAATCTAGTACTCTTGGTTCTTTCAGTTTCTTGAAGTAAACAAGCGGGTTTCAAAATGCAATATGCAATCTGCACCATAGTTGGAAAAGCTTGTGAATATTCGCAACTTGAAATCATGAATGAGTAATTGTGGGAAGAACTTGGTCCTGAGCTTTTCAAACTACTTGCCACAGTTATTCCCTCAGAAATCTCTGAAATCACAGAAAATGCCATAACTTGTGTTTGCAGAAAATTCAAATGGATTAAAGTGATGACATTAATTTTTTCCTTGATTTTATGAAAGATCTATTTGATCGATAACTGGGGTGGGATTTGAGACTCTACATATGTAGCACCTAAAACAGAAGCCGAGCTAGCAAGGTTAGAGATGGAAGTGGTCAAGGATTCCATTGACCAAACTGTTTGCCATGGCATTTTGAGATTGGGGAATGTGGGAGATCTGAAAAGACACAAAGCATGGAAGCAAACTTTGGGCCTGGTTGACAAGAGAAGATAACTCTTGGCTTTGAATGTTCTAGACTTCAACAGGCTTGGTGACAACTAATAAAGAACAAGAATATAATTGCACAGAGGGAGCTCCATACTAAAGGACATTTGATATTGCAGTTATAATAGCATAGTACTCTGCTGCGTTGTTCTTCTTACAAAGCTGGTGGTAGCCAGATTCTGCAATATAGTTGCTGCAAGAGTCGCTGATAGCCACTTGAAGAAGGTGCCCTAAAGCCTTTTTCTTGTGCTTGTGAAAACTTGTTCCTTCCAAATTGAGGGTGACAGGTAGAAAGCAGAGTGTAGAGAACTAAAATTGCAGCTTGCTTTGATTTGAGCCATGGCTACCCCTTTCAATTGGTTTGCCATCAAGAGCAAGGGAGGGAACAAGATAGGTTTGTATACGTCATAGAGAAGCATAGAACAAAAGTGAGATGTGATGCAGAGCACCACCAAAATTGAATTAATAGGTTACCCAAGTGAGATCGTATAGGATAGCTCAAGATGGTGAGCAACACACTCAACTCATTCAATGAGTCCTATAATGCCAATATGCTGCCACGGTGCCACCAAAATGATAATTAGAAATGAGGCAAGAAGAGAGGCAACAACTTGCCCCAATCACATTAAGTGATGAAATGGGGAACAAGATAACAAAATGTTAAAACACTTGAACATGCAATCCTTTCTTGTGACCAGGCCAACTCTTCTAAATCAGACCAGGTTGAGAGAATGTGATGTGTTCCAATACTCTTCAAGCTACTATTGTGGGTGGCCAAATAATTAGCTACCATGTTTCCTTCTCAACAGAGGTTTTTATGGACTACAGTTTCAAAAGACAAAACCAAAGCTTGGCCTTAGTCCAAGATTGAATCAAGCATGCTGTTGGAGCAGAAGTCCCTGGACTTTGCCCCGGTGATCACATAAGATTCCTGGAACCACTGATTTCTATACACTGAGTGATTTAACAAGAATCAGACCTTCCACCAACTGGAAAATTCAATCTTGATAATGTTTTATTGGAAGAAGTTCATTAGTTCCATGAAAACTTAAAGGGTTTCCATACAAAGAGCATAATGTCGACTGTTAACTTGAAATTAATTATCATACTAATCATTATGAAATTTTTTTAATGTTGTTTTTTTGGCTGCTTTAGATGAATTTCTACATTCAAGATATTACATTATTTTTGTTTTAAAGTGAAACATCTCCTTCTGTTTTTGACTTTCTTGTTAACAAGCTCCTCTTAAAAATATATATACTGGAATCCCTCTTGAGTATGGTTATTACTAGGTAGAAATAAACATTTTTTAAATTGTATGTTCTTATTAATAAACCTTGCATTCAAAAACTTTTTATTATAACCTTTTGATTTCTTAATGTTTTTTGTCATTAATAATGTGGGATTGACTAAAATCAATTATTTAGTGTGTAGTTCTTTTTATCATTAACTTGGGTGGGCATGTCAATTTCAAAGATAGAGTGATTTATATTACACATTCTTAAATTATGTTTGGAATTTTTGCAGGTCCAGCATGGGCACAATGATACTCATATATTTCACTCTGCAATCAGAAAGATTTGTGAAGGTCCTGTATGCCTAGAGATTCATTGGAAGTGCTGTTTAGTGTATAAATTGTTTTGTGTGGAGAAGGGACACATTAGTCGTCGTTTGCTAAGTTCTTAATCTGTATAATGTTGCATGAAAGGAAAAAATAATTATGTACAATCATACCTATTTGGCATATTTCTCATTTCATTGTTCAGTCTTCCAACTTCATTCTTCTCACTTCGGGTCATTGAGTCAATAGGTATATATCTCTTCATTGTGAGCTCCTTTGTCCTTCTCATTGTGAGATGGATTTTTCATTTGAGCTATATATACAAATTTTCCCCACTTCTATTGTAAATTCAGCATTTCTATAGTAATCAACTCCATTGTTTGATGGCATGATTTTTGCTGCTAATGTGAGATATACTTTTGAATAACTTACACTCTCATGTTAATATAATTTCTTTCTTTTATCTCCTTATTTTTGGTCATTTTGTTTTTACTAGGGAGGCATTTTGTATGGATTTAGCGAGTTTATAGGTAAATAGAGCAGAGAGATTTTGTATGGAAACTCATCAATTCTAAATAACAATCTCCTAGTGCTGCTATTTGGAAATTTGAAGTGGATGTCTAAGCAGCAATCTCTTAGTGCTGCTATCTGGAAATTAGAAGTAGATGCCACGTCCCAAGTGACAGCCTAGACACTTCTCCATGACAAGTTCCTGTTAAAGATCAAATTCGGTTTCACTACCTAATTTGATCTTTAAC
>VDFB02266146.1:0-21210 GCA_007258455.2 Sequoia sempervirens
AGCAAAGCTTAGATATTGTGAAGGCACTCAAAGAGAACCTACAATAGGCCCAAAATCAGCATAAGTTGTATGCAAACTGCCACCGAACTAAGAGGGTTTTCAAGGTGGGAGATATGGTATTTTTGAGGTTACAACCCTATAGACAATCTTCACTTAAAGGCAGTGGTGTTGAAAATATGAATTCACGTTTTTATGGCCCCTACAAAATCATAAGGAAGATTGGTGAGGTTGCTTATGAACTTGAACTCCCCGTGAACAACATAATTCACAACATTTTCCATGTGTCATGCTTGAAGAATGCCTTGGATCAACAGGTTACTCCCTCCTTAGAATTGCCTCCAGTTGATGATGTGGGGAAGTTGATCTTGGAGCCTAAACCCATCATTAATATGAGGGAAAAGAAATTAAGACACAAGTCTATTCCGGAGTATTTGGTGAAGTGGAAAAATCTTCCACTTGAAGATGCTACATGGGAAGGAGTGGAGATTTTCGAGCATCCAAGTTTGAGCTAACTTGAGGGCAAGCCAATTTGGGAAGGGGGGACTATCATGTCCCTATAATTTTTGCACACCCAACTGACCTGATAGGTGTTTTTAAACACCCTTATTTAATATACATGTATAATTAATAAATAAATAAATAAATAAATTAGAATTTTAAATTTAGGCATCTCCCTTGTAGTTCGAAATTGAAATCTGGGTGCCAACTTTGGGGCCACATGCCTCTTTGGAGGCCTATATTTATGTAATTTTAGGCGCTGGAGGAGGGCATCTGGAGATTATAGTATGAAAATTGAGAGTCTTCTCAGAGTGCAAGCTGGACGCCAACCTAGCTGCATCTCCCAGGTCAGGACGAAACCCCTGATTCTGATTCCTACTGATTTCCCTCTATTTTCTATCCGATTGATGTGAGAATTGTTTTGTCATTCAGGAAAATTGCTGCAATATTGAGGTGTCAACAGGGTTAGGTCTAATTCAGCATCTTGGCTACCAGGGACATCATCAGATCTGAGGATACCAGGCCTATTCCTTATCATTGAAGTGCTGTTTTCCAGGGTCTCATTTGTAAGGGCCAAGCAAAGACATCAGCCACTGTTATTCCCATAAGCGCTCCTACAGGTGCAGATCCAGATTAAGGTCACACATCATTGCACAGAAGCCTCAAGTCTGTTACACCAAAAGCTCATTTTTTGTATCTACAGCTGGGTGATCAGGTTTGAGGGTTGACATGCCTCAAACCCTTGTTTGAGAGTTAATCATCTTTCAGATCCAGATAAACAACCTACAGCTGATCAAGGATACAGACATCTGCAAATCCTTCCACTCCGATCTTTTGTGGGGTCAGAGGCAGCAATACAGGAAGCAGATCTGGGTTTTGCTCAGGCATTGGACAGCAGGAATTTACTTAACTGCAAGAGGGCTACCACCCGGTTGTATTCCCTGACATTCACTAATATATTACAGCAGCACCTAGAGTACCTTGTTGATTTATGTTGTCCTAAATTAATAATCTCTTACATACCTGTCATTTTTGTTGGCTATCATAAGCTAGGGTTTTGAACAGTGAATTGGGAGACCTGAAATTGTTAACAGTAGTTGGATTTCTGAATGCATTTGATGAATGAGATTGCCATAATCTAATACTTCTTTCAGATCTGCATAATTTGTGAAACCCTAACTCAGCAAATTTAAGTTGGAGAAACCCTAGGGATATTTCAGATAGCAGAGGGGGGCATTAAAAGGTCCTTGCTAAGGAATGAGTTCAAAGCAAGTTTACTATTGATCTTAATAGATTTGGGCCTTTTGGACTCAATTGTGAGGTCATATTTAGGTTAAAATGCACCAAAAAAAAAAAAAGAGACTTGACAATATCTCCCAGAAATAGAGAAGGGGCTTGCAAATCAAACCTTTAATACCATTTTGAAGTTGGCAAAAGAGCTTCATAGGGGTAGGAATCTTATGCAACAACAAAGAACCTTCCACAAGAGATAAATACAAAATAAATGCTATATTGCCAATATTGATACAATGCAAATGTCCATAGAGACACTTGTATATATAGGCAAGGTTGAGACAAGAAAGTAGTAGGGTAGGTGAGAACTCCACATGTGCATATGCCAAGTGTCCTAACAAGTGTCATGCACATGATTTGAGACAACTAGATAGCTATCACTAAGTAAACTAACTAGGTGAAGTCTAGTAGAAGACATGTTCACATCAACAGTCCAGCCATGCACAATAATATATACTACCGAATGCTACTTGCCAAGATAAAAGAAAAACATGCAAGGCAACATAATTAGCAATAATCTACAGCTAATCTAGTACTCTTGGTTCTTTCAGTTTCTTGAAGTAAACAAGCGGGTTTCAAAATGCAATATGCAATCTGCACCATAGTTGGAAAAGCTTGTGAATATTCGCAACTTGAAATCATGAATGAGTAATTGTGGGAAGAACTTGGTCCTGAGCTTTTCAAACTACTTGCCACAGTTATTCCCTCAGAAATCTCTGAAATCACAGAAAATGCCATAACTTGTGTTTGCAGAAAATTCAAATGGATTAAAGTGATGACATTAATTTTTTCCTTGATTTTATGAAAGATCTATTTGATCGATAACTGGGGTGGGATTTGAGACTCTACATATGTAGCACCTAAAACAGAAGCCGAGCTAGCAAGGTTAGAGATGGAAGTGGTCAAGGATTCCATTGACCAAACTGTTTGCCATGGCATTTTGAGATTGGGGAATGTGGGAGATCTGAAAAGACACAAAGCATGGAAGCAAACTTTGGGCCTGGTTGACAAGAGAAGATAACTCTTGGCTTTGAATGTTCTAGACTTCAACAGGCTTGGTGACAACTAATAAAGAACAAGAATATAATTGCACAGAGGGAGCTCCATACTAAAGGACATTTGATATTGCAGTTATAATAGCATAGTACTCTGCTGCATTGTTCTTCTTACAAAGCTGGTGGTAGCCAGATTCTGCAATATAGTTGCTGCAAGAGTCGCTGATAGCCACTTGAAGAAGGTGCCCTAAAGCCTTTTTCTTGTGCTTGTGAAAACTTGTTCCTTCCAAATTGAGGGTGACAGGTAGAAAGCAGAGCGTAGAGAACTAAAATTGCAGCTTGCTTTGATATGAGCCATGGCTACCCATTTCAATTGGTTTGCCATCAAGAGCAAGGGAGGGAACAAGATAGGTTTGTATACGTCATAGAGAAGCATAGAACAAAAGTGAGATGTGATGCAGAGCACCACCAAAATTGAATTAATAGGTTACCCAAGTGAGATCGTATAGGATAGCTCAAGATGGTGAGCAACACACTCAACTCATTCAATGAGTCCTATAATGCCAATACGCTGCCACGGTGCCACCAAAATGATAATTAGAAATGAGGCAAGAAGAGAGGCAACAACTTGCCCCAATCACATTAAGTGATGAAATGGGGAACAAGATAACAAAATGTTAAAACCCTTGAACATGCAATCCTTTCTTGTGACCAGGCCAACTCCTCTAAATCAGACCAGGTTGAGAGAATGTGATGTGTTCCAATACTCTTCAAGCTACTATTGTGGGTGGCCAAATAATTAGCTACCATGTTTCCTTCTCAACAGAGGTTTTTATGGACTACAGTTTCAAAAGACAAAACCAAAGCTTGGCCTTAGTCCAAGATTGAATCAAGCATGCTGTTGGAGCAGAAGTCCCTGGACTTTGCCCCGGTGATCACATTAGATTCCTGGAACAACTGATTTCTATACACTGAGTGATTTAACAAGAATCAGACCTTCCACCAACTGGAAAATTCAATCTTGATAATGTTTTATTGGAAGAAGTTTGTTAGTTCCATGAAAACTTAAAGGGTTTCCATACAAAGAGCATAATGTCGACTGTTAACTTGAAATTAATTATCATACTAATCATTATGAAATTTTTTTAATGTTGTTTTTTTGGCTGCATTAGATTAATTTCTCCATTCAAGATATTACATTATTTTTGTTTTAAAGTGAAACATCTCCTTCTGTTTTTGACTTTCTTGTTAACAAGCTCCTCTTAAAAATATATATACTGGAATCCCTCGAGTATGGTTATTACTAGGTAGAAATAAACATTTTTTAAATTGTATGTTGCTATTATTACTAGGTAGAAATAAACATTTTTTAAATTGTATGTTGCTATTAATAAACCTTGCATTCAAATTTTTTTTATTATAACCTTTTGATTTCTTAATGTTTTTTGTCATTAATAATGTGGGATTGACCAAAATCAATTATTTAGTGTGTAGTTCTTTTTATCATTAACTTGGGTGGGCATGTCAATTTCAAAGATAGAGTGATTTATATTACACATTCTTAAATTGTGTTTGGAATTTTTGCAGGTCCAGCATGGGCACAATGATACTCATATATTTCACTCTGCAATCAGAAAGATTTGTGAAGGTCCTGTATGCCTAGAGATTCATTGGAAGTGCTGTTTAGTGTATAAATTGTTTTGTGTGGAGAAGGGACACATTAGTCGTCGTTTGCTAAGTGCTTAATCTGTATAATGTTGCATGAAAGGAAAAAATAATTATGTACAATCATACCTATTTGGCATATTTCTCATTTCATTGTTCAGTCTTCCAACTTCATTCTTCTCACTTCGGGTCATTGAGTCAATAGGTATATATCTCTTCATTGTGAGCTCCTTTGTCCTTCTCATTGTGAGATGGATTTTTCATTTGAGCTATATATACAAATTTTCCCCACTTCTATTGTAAATTCAGCATTTCTATAGTAATCAACTCCATTGTTTGATGGCATGATTTTTGCTGCTAATGTGAGATATACTTTTGAATAACTTACACTCTCATGTTAATATAATTTCTTTCTTTTATCTCCTTATTTTTGGTCATTTTGTTTTTACTAGGGAGGCATTTTGTATGGATTTAGCGAGTTTATAGGTAAATAGAGCAGAGAGATTTTGTATGGAAACTCATCAATTCTAAATAACAATCTCCTAGTGCTGCTATTTGGAAATTTGAAGTGGATGTCTAAGCAGCAATCTCTTAGTGCTGCTATCTGGAAATTAGAAGTAGATGCCACGTCCCAAGTGACAGCCTAGACACTTCTCCATGACAAGTTCCTGTTAAAGATCAAATTCGGTTTCACTACCTAATTTGATCTTTAACAGGATACCGAATTTGATCTTTTAACAGGAACTTGTCATGGAGAAATGTCTAGGCTGTCACTAGGGACGTGGCATCTACTTTAAATTTCCAGATAGCAGCACTGAGAGATTGCCATTTAGAATTGACGAGTTTGCATTTGCATTTATTGAAAATTAAATGGGAAATGATCCATCATTGTTTCATTAGTCTATCTCCACTCCTTAACAAACTTACATGGCACTAGAGTGACATTTTTATTTTAGTGATGACAGAAGAATCCGCAAGCTGTGTGATAGCAGCTTGATTTGAAGGGTGAGCTTGAACAAGGATTTGAATGGAGCCCAGTTTTCCCATCATAGGAGGGAGAGATTCCGAAGATCTTCAAACTGTCGAATACCTTTTTTTGAATAATCCCTTGCATTTGATTTGGGGGCAGAGATAAAATGGCTTTTACAGTGTGAGAACAAGATGAGTCCCTAAAATTGAGGAAGCACGGAATCTGAGACTGTCTTAGAGTAACACCATTCCAAAACGGAAAGTTGGAAACCTCTTGTTACACCTTCCACATGCTATTGAGTGGGGCTGATGCTACGAGTTTGAAATATTCATTAAACAGAGGTTTATCATTCATATGAATTTGTTTCTGAGCACCATTGCCAGTGGCATTACAGATCCTGTGTCGACCCAGGTAATTCCATCGTTCATTGCCCTTCGAATGATCCACTTGGCAATGAGACACTCACCTTAAGTTAGGGGATCGATAATCCTGAGGCTATCTTTGACTTTGGATTGAATGCATTGATACCAAGAGATAACATGCATACCTGGACTGCCATCCAATTTGGCCCAGATGAATCTTCGCGTTAACTGAGTGAATCTGTCATAGCAGGACTTAAATGGCATATATTTTAAAAGAGAGGCATTGTTCGAGAGCTTGTGCCTATACAAGAGACGGCTCTCGGGCTTGGAAAATCTACTTATAATGTCAAAAAAAAGGATTGAAAGATATTTGACAACTCTATCAGTTGCTTGTTGACCTCACAAATTGATTTAGTTTTCTACATAGGATGCTTAGCACAAAGCATATGAAGAAATTATTTGGAGACTCGATCTCCAATTCAATGAAGTCTAACTATATGACCATCTATAGTTTGGAGTTCGTGGCAAAAAATTGCCACTTGGAGTTGTACAGGCTCACAATAAGGTTGAGCCTCTAGCATAACAATCGTGTGGTTAAGCTTTGAGACCATAGTGACATGAGAATTGCAACATCTTTGTGAGCAAGTTGTCTGTTGTACCAGCACAAAACGTCGGGAGTGTTACTTATGACATTAGCTACCAGACAATACATTCAATTTTTCCCTTGGGATGTCGCACTAGGGTCTAAGCCCATTGAGTATGTGAAAGTAAGGTAAGGTAAGGTCTCCTCCAAAAAAGAATAACAATTGGTGATCGAAACATGGAGAGGAAGTCATTGCCTCGTCAAGTTTTTAAGTCACACTCTTAGATCCATGGTGGAGGTTAAGACCACATGGAGGCTTTTTGGAAGCCTATCTTCGGGTCATGTAGGCCAACTTCATTAGCATATAGAAATCTCTCTCCACGATTGTCCATCGCGTTGGGAGATGGCCTTGTTTTTTTTTGCTACTATAGGAATCAGGTAGATCCCCTATAAACTGCAGTGCGTCTGGTAAACCTTTTCATGTGACCAGTGACATTGGCGCGGCCTGCCCTTCAATACCACGGGGACAGAGGGAAGACTAGACCTTGCTTGCCTGCAACAAAATGCTTTAGCCAATTGAGCTAGGCCCTCCGCCCCATAGATGGCCTTGTTAGATGCCACACCAATCATATTAAAGTCACACATAGGACCCACCACTACATTTAGCAATTTGTTAGCAATCTAACATCAAAGCTAAATCCTTTCCACCACATAATTCAAGGCATAAAGATTAATGATACCGAGGGATCAATTTTCAATGTTAGAAAAGGGAAGGACCTAACTTGAAGGGTTAGATTGTGACGAACTCTCCAATTTTGTCATTAAACAGGTGAAAGCAAAAAGTAGATAAAAAAGGCAAAAATGCGGGTCAAATATCCCTTTAAACAGATACATATTCTAAAAATTATATCTTCTATTTTTTTCCACAATCATGGTCATTCAACTCTCTCTTAGGCAATTGGAAATGAATATCCGAGCATAGACAATGACTATAAACCCACATTTTAACCTTGCCTCTATGCTCGACCAAAATTTGTATTCCAAGTATTTTCAAAATTTTCCATTGTTTTCATTAATATTTTATTTGAAATGAAAGGTTTAAGGTTTAGGGTAAATAGATAGGTGTTGTACCCAAAATAATTTTTTTGGCATTCTGTGTAAATTGAGCTAAATCTTGTTAAAATGCCATGTAAAGTCTATTTTAGGTCAAACCAATCATAGAATCTTGGTGGGTTTTTGTCAAAGAACATACGTGCAAAATTCTGAAAATTTGAAAATTAGGGTTTTTCGCCCCTATTTTCAGGGAAACCCCCGAAAATAGGACCTTCCCAGAAACAATTGAAAATGATTTTGATAGGATTAAAAGGCTTCACGATCACATTGGTCAAGTCAGAATCATCAAAAGATAAGTTTTACTCTGGTGGGTCTATTTCTATTTTTCAGGAACAAAGTTAGGAGCTCCAGCCATTAATGGCAGATTGGCCAGTACCAGGTGCTGAAAGCTAACCTTCGCAAGCTTCAACGACGCAACTATGGCGGAAAAGGTCTAAAATGATGCTGTTTGATGAAGGGGATTTTCAAAAATGAAAAATGCTGAAAATTGACTAAGTCTGGGATTTTCAAAAAATGAAAAATGCTGAAAATTGACTAAGTCTGGAGAATGCACGCCTTGCTGCCAAGAGGAGGCTATGCAGTCAAATGCCCTAGTCATTTTCCCAAACATCCATACACGATGAACGTGGGACATGAAGAAATGGTGATCTTCGACGGAGGAGTTTCCTGAAAGTGAAAAGGGTCAAAATTTGACTAACTCTGGAAATGTTACGAAGGAGAGATTGTTCACATGCTGAAAAGAGCCTTTTTCAAGCAGGGGCGCCCATGATCTTTTAAGGTCAAATGAAGTCACCTAGATCATCCAAGGCATTCATTCTTGACGTTTGCCTGCTGGCGCGACAGTGAAACAAACAAATTAATCATCTGAGGGACAGATCACAAGCAGCTGCTGATAAAGCAAAAAGAGGCAGTTGAGGAAATATCAGGAAACCACAGTTAATGGCGAGGTTCTAAGAAAAAAAAGCCTTTTCAAAAGAAAGGCTACCTTTTTTTTGGACCTCCAGATGCTGATAAATGACAAAAGGCTTCCCAGGATAACCTTCTCAGCCCAAGTAGATCTCGGAAATGCAACTACAAGCACCAACATCTGACAAAGCATTCAACAGATAATCCAGATCAAAGTAGGCAACTTTTCAGATGAAGATGATCAGGCCAAAAGACAAAAGCGCCCTTTTCAAGGAGGGGCGCCCTTGAATAAAGGAACCTGAAATTGAGATCTAGGTTTTCTGAAGTCAGTCATTTTTGGCAAAACAGAGCTGGGTACTTGATGAGACATCAAGTGAAATCATCTAACTCTTCGATCAATCAGAAATCCAGATCAAAGCACGAGAGGTCATTTCAAAAGGTTGAAGAACGAAGATCGAAAATTCACCAAGGCATTAGCAAAAGAGCCTTTTCTTGGAAAAGGCGCCCATTCTTTTGAAGCCCTAAACTCAGCTTTTCATCATCATGTCTCCCAGGCACTTCTTCTCAGTCAAACTCGCTAGCAAATGGCCAAGATCATCTCGTGATCAACAGACGCCGATTCAGGATCAAACT
This sequence comes from Sequoia sempervirens, assembly GCA_007258455.2. Taxonomy (NCBI): domain Eukaryota; kingdom Viridiplantae; phylum Streptophyta; class Pinopsida; order Cupressales; family Cupressaceae; genus Sequoia; species Sequoia sempervirens. Next base: position 9,019 of record VDFB02266146.1, read on the forward strand.
GAGGTTGTTCAAGAGAGAAATTAATAAAAAACTTGCAAAAATCAAAAGGGACGCCTTGAAGAAGTCAAAGGTCAAGTTGTTGACTAAAGTAAAGATATTTTGAGCAAAACTTGGCTAAAACACTCCACGATTAGTGGAAATCACCTTTTTGAACTTTAGATCAAGCCAAAATCACTTTTGATCGTGAGTTAGGTCCCCAAACTTGTGGATCTAAGGCTTGAGTCTATGTAATCAAGGTATAGGCATCCCACTTCATTATTTCATTGCAGGTTGCTAATCAAGAACAACCATAAGCTCTCAAGGAAGCCATTGACAGATCTGGACAAGGTTTTCATTCGTTCTTCAATATTTCTGCGATCTCAAGCAAGTAAGAAGATTGCTAATCCGAGGTTGATTCGAGACGCGATTTTCTCGTGAGAATCGTGACATAAAAACTTCCAATCCATCTTCCGCCTACTTCTTCTTCTTTGTCTTAGGTTTACAAAAAGGTGGCAGTTACATCGTGATCGTGATCAACTGGGTAGATCCAGCATAATTTTCCAGAGGAACCCATCTCGCCAAATTTCTGAAAATCAGCATACTTGCTGCCCCTATTTTTGGGGGTTTTTCCGAAAAAGTTTCAAAATCCAAATTTTGAGGAACTGGGTTTGTTCATCATTGAAGCACGAACAAAACCCATGTGCCAGATTTTTTCCGAAAAAATACTTCTCGGCAGGGCACTATTTTTAGGGGTTTTTCAGAAGTTGTCTGAACACGTCCGTGTTTACAGTCAACAGGCGAGTTTTTCTTCACAGAATGACAATTTGGCATCCTTGGACTCCAATTGAACAAACTAGACCTTGCACCAGCAACTCTCCAAACCAGATCTTACACACATTGCTGGAGAGCAAACGGACATCACCAACAGTCTGCAGATCTTTATCTTTGAAAAGAATACATCTCCCGCTCAGTGGAGACCTGCAGCAGTTACTCTGGACGAAGAAGTAAGAAAGACTGATCTTGCAGCAAAAAGACCAATATTACCATCTCCCGCGTGGTAGCAAGCACCTTGACTTGCCAGCTGCGAAGAGATCATTCCAAGCACGAAGCCGCCAAAGTTACCAAGAGCAATAGCTTGCGCAAGAAGAGATGTCGTGTCATCAAAGCATTGAATATCCAGAGACGGAAGAAGTCAACACATAGATCAAGGAGTTGTTGACCAGAAATGGTGAAATGAGAAAAGCTATAAATGCACCAAAGAAGGACGTCCTACCCTCCAAGTGGCATTTATGATACTTGAGTTTGACTTGATGCCTCTTTCCAAGTCAACTCAAGAAGGCATTAAATGTAGTTGGAGTTAACTTGATGCTTCTTTCAAGTTTAACTCCACTTTCCTTAAATCATGCATTGTCGATCCCACTAATTAAGGATGCTTAATTACTCATGATTTGTGGATCTTTAGATCTCCACTAAATGTGGATGTCTATTTTGAGGATACTTTCATTAAAGTTTACCTTTAGGGTTACTTTCTACCAACCCAAGTAGTTTCCAGCTAACTCTTTGTTGATCTTCGCTTAATCAAGTAGTTTTCCGCTTAATCGCTTTGTTTCCTTTATAGGAATAAATCTTGCTAATTGATTGGCAAGAACTCATTGTTAACTCAAGGAGATTTTGGGGTTGCCTCCACCCTTTTGAGTTCCTATAAATAAGAGCCTTGGGCTCACTATCGTTTAACTTTTACTTGCTATGCAAAATTGTTGCGCCATTGTTGCCAACAGCTTTGAAAGCGGATATTTGTTCACTCTTGGATGAGAGTTCGTTGGATGATTGTAATTGTGCATGATTTTGTGCCTTTGCTTTCCCAACTTTTGTAGTTCGTTGATGAAGCATTGAAGAAGAATATCAGAAGGTGCTTGCATTTTGATCATCTTATTTGAGTTATGTCTACGTCTCGTGTCTAATAACTTGTTGTCTCATTTCCCTCCTCGATAGGAGTCCCTCCTCCTGATATTTGTTATTGATGCTATCAAGCTGATGTTGTTTAATGTGTTGACTCCCAAGCTATACTTCGGATAGGAGTCCCTCCTCCTCAGCAAGCTCGTTGGCCAAGGCATCGTGATTTTGTTGTTTCTAGTAAACTATTTCCTAAGCCCATACCTCGGATAGGAGTCCCTCCTCCTCGCGTGTCTCGTGATCTAGTTTACCGTAGAGCAGTTTGCTTGTACCAACCTTATCCCTAGGTAATTCGAGTTCGTGAGTCTCACATATTCTCGAGATCTGAATTCGTGTGATCCAACCAAACCCATTCCCGGCCTCTTTACCCTCATGCCTCGCTTAACTTGAAGGTATTGATAGATAGAAGCTAGTTATCGTAGTTGAGATCTGCAGAAACCAGAGAAAAGCTTAGCTACAGCGCATTGTGTTTGTGCACCCTTGTGTCCTGCCGCTGAAGCATAAAAAGATAGGAACTTTAGTTACATTTCCCTTCCCTACGCATTGCTCCCAGCAGAGAGGGACTTCTCCTCTTTAAATAAGGAAGAAGTGTTGCAAAACATTTGAAATAGTTGAACGTTTACAATCAAGACCTGCAGGTGCTATAATTTAAACGCCAAATAGATAGGGTTTTTTTAAACAAGTTAGTTTATTTATTTATTTATATTATAGTATTTCAAATGGATCGTAATCTATATGAATTAGATGTTTGACTAACTTAAAAGTAAATAATTTCAAAATGAACCTATAAATGAATCACAAAACAAACTTGAAAGTCAATCTCCACCTCAAACTAATGAATAAAGATTGGGATACACAAACATAACCATTTTATAAACTCAAATAGATACATTTAATAATGATCCTAATTCTCCACATTTGCATAGGTGTTTGCCAATTTAATGCAAGTGGTTATAGATTATGTGAAAAACATTGATTATGATCACAATACATTTCATGAGTTAAGGGAAGAGGAGGTAATTTTATGCCAATGGATTGTTGTATAAAGAAATAAATGACCTGCATATAACATAACAAACTTTGGCACCTTATTTTATTGATCCTAAAACCAATCAACCTATTCTTCAAATGAAACATAAAATCTTAGTCAAATGATGTAGGCATGAGGTGATTTCAACTAATTTTTTGTACCATTGGTGTATAGTCCTTGGCCTCGAAGCACACAACAATCTTGGGGTGCTTCTTTATTTTTGGAAAACATTATGGGTTGTTAGAGTATTTAAGTTTTAACTTAGGGTAAATCATTTTGATTAGTTTTTTTCGTACTTCCCGTACTGGGTGGTTGTTTACCCTACTAGTTTTTTCTTGCCTTTATAAGGCGTGCATTGTACAATATGTAAATATCAGATCTCAATGTATTTTCTCTTCGGTGAATTATCTTCTCTCATGTTTGTGAAGGTCTCTGTGCAATTGGTTTTCCTAGGAATTTGTTGCTTTATCATGGTATCAGAGCCTCCCAGTTTGCAGTGTCTTCCCTGAGAGTTTTGTTAGAGAGTTGTGGTTGGAGATCTTTGAGATCATTTTTATTCGGCATTTGAAATTTTTTATTCTCATTATTCCGATTATTTCATTCTCCACCTGGCGCATCTGGAGGTTTGTGATTTCTCAAGTGGCAGCAAATTGTAGAGAAGAGGCCAATTTATTTCTCCTGTGGTTGTGTTTCAAACTTGGAAGGTCGTTTCCAATTGCTGGCAGCAATTTCTTTGAGGCATCATTTTTTTTCCCTATTCCAAGCCGCGAATTTTCCTTGGAGGGATGCGTTGTTTGTTTTTGCTGAGGCTCTGTTCATCAGGAGGGGCACTATTCCATTTGAGGAAGGCGTGTTTTTTTTACTATTGCTTTTGGAGGCAACGATTTATCTTTAGAAGCCTCGAGATTTCATTGCTGAAAGCTCACATGCACATTGAGGGGCGTTTTACCAAGAAACTCTGATTTGCAGTGAGAAACCATTATTTTGTGCTTGCCTGGCCGATTCATCTGTGTGGAGGACGCCATTTCCTCTGATGTGTGGAGGTGGTTTGAAGGCTTGTTGGAGATATATTTCCTTTTGAAACTTCATACTTTTTTAAAGTTTCAACCAAAATATTGCAATTTAGGGCTTCTATGGTGTGGGCCTGAGCTTCTTTTGAAGAGCTCTTGGGATCTTTAATCCCACATTGGCTGCGTGCAAGATGATTTTGCTATTCAAATAGCACTCTTGTGTGAAAGATTGGTGTTAGCAAGACTCACAGGTGTTAGAGAGGCTCATGATTGTGCTTTGTGTGGAGGCTGCTTGGTTGATCAACGTGCCTTCATCTTTTGTTCATTTTTTTTTCCAGTTTCATAATCAACCTTTTTGGTTGGAGAATTTTTTTAAAAAGGTGGTCAAAATTAAATTGTATAGGCTGCTTTATTGGGTGTTTCTATTAGTTTGGGTTAATTTTGCCTTTTAGTGCAATTTTTTATCATGGATCCCCTTGCATCTATTGAATTACTGACTCCCCACAATTACCACACCTGGAAATTGAAAATGTGTAGATTGCTTCAGTCCCAGAGTCTATGGTCCACTCTAAATGCTATCCAACCCACCTTTACCAAAGAATATGAAATATTTGCCCATCAAAATAAATGTGACCAAGCTATGGGGTTGATGAAGTTAAATGTTTTAGATAGTCTCCTTTTCCATGTTGATGCACCCAAAGAAATTTGGGATAAGTTAGAAAACCTATTTGGTTAGGTTAGCGAAATCCGTGCATTGCAACTGAAGGCCAAGTTAAACTATCTTATCCCTGAAGCATTTCCTACTGTTGTTGACTTACTAGTGAAATTCAAATCGGTAAGGTCACAACTAGCAGGATGTGGAAAGACCAAAACCGATAAGGAGTCTATTTTCTTGATTCTATCTAAGTTAAGAGGCCCTTTTGCTGTGTTTTCCTCTACCTTTTACTCCAGAATAGATGCCTTAGGTAGTGCATTCCAGATGCCCTCTTTTGAGACCTTTTGTGATCGGTTAACAAGGGAGCAAACCAAACTTGCCTAGTTGGAGGAGCTCCCTACAAATCATGCATTGGTTGCATAAGGCTCACATAGTAAGGGGAAGAAGAAGCCTAAACCTAAAACAAAGTCAAATGAGACCCCCACCAATGCAAAAGAAGAAAAGCCAAAGAAGAAGAAAGTCAGTTATGTATACTGTAAAAAGAAGGGGCATGATGAGCATCATTGTTACACATAGAAGATAGATGAGCTCTCCCACCTTCTCCAGAAAAAACAATATCCCAATGCCATCTTCTGTGACTCCTACAACCTCTGCATCTTCATCTGCTCCATCCACCAAACCCACACAGTCTAGTAGTGCAGGCATTGCAAACAGTAAAGAAGATAAGCATTACATGGGTAAGGGACATGCATTGGTCACTTTTGTAGTTGATTTTCGATGTGACAGATGGTTCCTGGATTTTGGTGCATCTCACCACATGAGTTCTTCACCCTATCCTTTCATGGGTTTGCACCCCTTTAACACTTCCAAAATTTTGTTGGGGAACAATAAGTTGTTGGATGTTCGGGGGATAGGCATTGTTGACATAGGTGATGGCTGCTTTCAGGATGTACTATGCATTCCAGAGTTGCACACAAATCTTCTATCTATATACTAGATAACACATGGTGAAGTCCCTAAGATTGTGGAGTTTACAACCGATTCTATGTTTATCAGGGAAATTGATTCTGGAAAACTCATTGTTGTTGGTAATGCTGATCATGAGTCTCGACTGTATAGCTTCTCTCACTTTGTTAAGGAGGATGACTATGTACCTTGCACACCCTTGGCTAGTGTTGATAGTAATATTGGTCATCTACATTTTGGGGTACTTCAGACTCATGTTGATACTGTTCCTGTTGCTTCAGAGGTTGGGTTTCCAGCACAACAGACTATCTTTGATCCCTCAAATCTTGTTTTGTTGGATAAGTACTTAGTAGGGATCTTTGATTTGTTTGTAGAGACCCACTTTGCAGATTTGGGAGATTCACTTGAGGGGATTTCTCTCCTCTTTGATGATAGTTGCAACATGCCAGTTGATTCACTCATATTGTTTTTGGAGGTTGACTTGGTTGTGCCTTCTCTTGATCTGTAGCATTTCTTGGTTGTGTTTGATCATGATGATCTGATGGATTGCTCTGTTTGGAGACTTTCCCTTCTCAGTTGGATATGGAGTGGTTCCTTCTTCATCTGGTGGACCTATTTCTTCCTAAGGGAAGAGGTGTTGCTTGCAGGAACTAGATCATCTTCTGTCTTCAGGCATCCTTCATTAGCAATGGAGCATCTTCATTGTGGGGGGGCTATATAGTTTCTCACTTTCCCTCTTATGGGGGGCCCATTGATTGTATATACATGGTGTATGTAGTACTTGGGGGGTGTGATTGAGTCCTCCATCCATGCATCTTTTATGTTTTCTTTTCTCTTTTGGAGAGGGGTTTTTTCTCACAGGGTTTTTCTCTTTTTCTCCGGTTGTGAGAGTTTTCTTTTGCATTGTAAATGGGTACCTAACATGTTTGTGTAGCCGAGACCCATATTGCTTTTTCTTGCATTTTTTGCATCTTCATTCTCCCTAAGTTGCACCTAAGGGGGGGTGTTAGAGTATTTAAGTTTTAACTTAGGGTAAATCATTTTGATTAGTTTTTTTCCGTACTTTCCGTACTGGGTGGTTGTTTACCTGATACCAGTTTTTTTTTGCCTTTATAAGGCGTGCATTGTACAATATGTAAATATCAGATCTCAATGCATTTTCTTTTCGGTGAATTATCTTCTCTCGTGTTTGTGAAGGTCTTTGTGCAATTGGTTTTCCTGGGAATTTGTTGCTCTATCATGGGTAAAGTTTGTGATTGGAATTATCTTTTCTAGAGTGTTGGTGGTAGCATGTCAATTCTAGACCCAATGGAAGTGTTGCATCCGATTACCCTGTTTGACCTTTCATCCCCCCCTCACTTGTCATTCGCACCTCATTCATTCATAGGGGATGATCATAGTGCTCCTTGCTTTAAGTAAGCCTTCACATAGAGCAAACAATTCAATTTGCTCATATTAGTAGGGAACATAGCGGAGGAGATGGTTCTAGTCCATCTAGCACCACAACTACAACCATTGCATCACCCAATTTATCCTGTCTTTAAACATTTGATGCACGAACATCCTAGATGAAAGAGCTATTTGCATCAACTAAAAATATTTCATTTCAAGTTTGTTTTTGTTTTGCCGGTTGTTTTCGAAATATAGTTCAATTTGATTTTGGTGATTGATTTGGAGGCGGTTGAATGCAACTATATATATAGCCGCCCTCAACCAAAAGGAGAGGAGGTCGAGGGAGAGCAATAGGACCCTCTCCCAATCAATAGAGCACTAAGGGACTAGATCGTAGATCGATCAATAGTTGGGGTACTATGAGCCTTTTGCCCCATGCAACCAACGATTCATGCATGGTTCACTGGTTCCATCGACTCTTCCAACCCCCTAGGTGCGGATACAAAGGTGCGAAGTGGTGTGCTAGTCTTGGCCTCATCGCAGGGCTAGGCCCGACATAAGAGCCCCCTTGCTACCCATATGCGAGGCACCTTAGCCCTGGCCTTTAGGCGCTCGGCCGACCTCGCTCCCCCCTCCCCTCTATAGATCAATTGACAAAAATGTCTTTGTTTAAATCATATTTCTAGTTTGATCTTTCTTGCATTAAAAATAAACCACGACTTGGTTTCTCAGGAGAGAGAGAGAGTGTAGGATGGAGCCAATGGAGGGATTTATAATCAAAATGAATAGGGGAGAGGACCCAATAGTTGTGCACCCTAATTTCACGCTTCTAATTGTCCTACGTGGAAATTTCAAATCACTCCCAATTTTTTACAGTAGCTTATTTGCCCAGTCCCAGCTTATAACTAAGGTTTCAAGGCCACATCATCAAATATGATGCCACATCAGCATGCTTTTTGTCAAGGTGTTCAAAAAAGGCCCAAAAAAAAAAGTGAGACCAATACTTGTGCATTCACGCATGTTTTATTGAGCGCTGATGTGGAATCACATGATTGGTTGCTTTTTAGATCAAAGGAATACATTTTGTTTAATTATGGGTAGTCATTATCAACACTAACTTTAAAGTCACAACTATTGGTCCAATATTGATAAAAATATTAGGCATTATATAAACACTACTATCATTGAAACATGCAGTGCTTGGGTCCTCTCCTATCTGTGACTGAGAGATGTGGTGAGGATAAACTAGCACTTGCACCAATGAGGTGCAATACTTACGCCGATAGGCTGTTCCTCCACATTATCCTTGGAGAAGAAACAAAACCGGGAAAAAGGGGTTTGCATTTAGTAGAAGAAATTTTGGATCAACTTTACAAGGACAATTTGATTAGTGAAATGGAAAACCCTTAAATTAGTAGAGAGAGAATGTAAGCCTCTAAAGGTTACAAACCTACTTTCAAATATTCTTGCAAGATGTTCAGCTTAGCTGAGTAGGATACATAAGATGAGTGATGTTCACCATATATAGAATTTCTCTAAGACAAGACATGTAAAAAGGGAGCATGTTGGTGTAGGAATGCATGTTGGTGTAAGAACGCATGTTAAAAGATTCTTAGCATGAGAAGTGTTGAATACAAAAATAGTATAAAGCTGATAGATTCAACATCCATCATTGAATGATGTAACTCTATAATGGGTCAAGGTAACAAAGGGGGGTCTATAGTTCATAAAGTTTTTGGGTTAGTAAATGAAGCTAACATTGCAAAATATGAATATTATTGTACATATACATGATCAAGTGAGTTCCACTCTTTTACAAACTCAAATTCAAATTCGTGGACTATTCAAACTAAGTTAGATCATGTATTTTTTTCATGTATAGATTTTAGTTAGAATGAGTGACTCAAAATAGTGGTTTGATTAATGGCACTGTAGAATTTTAAGCCCACTTGAGATGTATCAACTTCCTAGGGGACTACAACTCACAAATATGGAGTCTTCAAATGACTTTGTCCAACTTTTAGATCTAGTTCAACCAAGTATATTATAGATGCATTATTTAATCAAAAATAATATTTTCTCTTATTTTGTAGTATATTTATATCATGTATTGAATTAATTGTTAAATTAAATACATAATTCAATGCAAAGCATATCTATGTAGTTATTGTGAATAAAGATAATGAACATACTATTTGCCACCAAGGAAAAAAATTGGAAGCCCCTATCATATATGAAGAATAGTGAGTGTTCTACAAGATTAGTAGTTGTTAGTAAAACACAAGGCTTAGGAGGTATCTAATAGAGAAATCAGATGTGTAATTCAAAAAAAATTGGCACATATAAAAAAATTTGACCAAATATGGGGTTAGATCATTGAATAAAAAATTGTAATAATTGACCACAAAATACACTTATCCACGAAGATTAGAGTGTCAATATGTGGTTTATTAAAAAATAAATTGGTGGAATGACACAAAGATTGTATATATTTTGTAAGTATGTTTTATACTTATTGATATATTTCAATTTAGTATGCTACGTACTTAAATTCTTTGATTTGACTATGTTGTGTACTTAATTTATTTTATTCAAGCATGTTATATACTTATTAATCTAAGAATTTGATTTGAAAATTCTATTGAATTCTTCAAATGTAGAAATTAATGGTATCAAACAAGCTTCTACATTCTTGTGGTTGGCGTTAGTGCTAAAGAATTTTATAGCCTTGACAAAAAGAGAAGCTTTTAATTTGTGACTAATATAGTGGATCCCTAACTCTGGCTTTCTAGTTATTCTAATGAGTTTGCTTTGATCCTCTTATCCCATCTCCATGTGAAAGAATACATTGTAGAAGTTCCACGGATATGTTGTCCCCCTCTTTAGATAATATCCATGGAAATTTCTCTCCTCTGTGGAGTTGGCACAACTTCCAATATATTAACTCACCATTAAGTCCCAACAAATAAAATTACAAATCACCATTGACAAGAAAGAATAATTGTAATCTAATTGATGTTTATGCATCATCCTTTGACCATTTATTACTTATAATTGATCATAAGTACTCATACAATACTTGTATGGTTTATGTATTTATCTTACATTAACATATCTCACTTTAAGAGTTACCACTTTAAACCAATGACATTATTTTTTCCCATTATTATATTATACCTATATCTCCTTTGACCAAGACAATAAATAACCACTTATTACAATCATCTCCATAATAAATAAAACTAAACCAAGGACCTAGTAAGGCTTAATCTCTAGTTTAAAGTTCTTGTGAAAACATATAATAGGGTCAACAATACATGGTATGCAAGAAACCATATTAGCCACATATATAATATTCATATATCTATCAAATAATAGTTTTACATTTGTATAAACCCCCATACTCTTCTAATACTTAACAATTCTAAGATCCACTTTAATGAAATGGGGAAAGCATAATCTAGTAATATTTGTATTAAATACCCTTACCATTTACTTGGGTCCCTATCTTGAGATAACAATAAATTACACAGTATTATGTGATGGTGGGTTCATTTTCATACTCTTTTATCTATCCCCATACAAATTTCCTAATAATTTAATTAACTGCATTACAAATTTTTAAATCCACATTGTGTTGTTTGACAAACAATACAAAGAAAGGAATGTAGTCATTATCATACTCTTACCTAATTGTAGAAGATGGTTTAAATTAATTATTCTAGAAGATGGTTTAAAGGAATAGTCATTGTGTTATTTGGTTTGTTTAACAAATTTATAGGAATATTAATTATTTCATGTTAATCCTTCTCAAAGTTCAACTTAATAAAAACAATTAAAAACAAATTAATACATATCATATTTAATCTAATAAAAACATTTAGAACAATTATAGAACATTAAAATAATAACATTTTGCATTATTCAGCTGAACAAAGCAACACTATTTTAACATGATACATTTAGTATAAGCTTCATCCCAACATTAAATGAATAGTTAAACTTCAAAATATACATAAATAAAATTCATCCTGGAATTAAATGTGTACATAGATCAACTTCGTCCTAGAATTAAATGAACAAAGATTTAAACATTTAAAGGAAAAACACGTGTGGTTATGTATTTCTCGCACAATTACGAGTCGCGTCAAGATATAAAATAACTATATGATATTTATTAACGAGTATAGATTAATTATATTTTAAGAGCGTCAATTTTAAATACCACTTTCACTGTTCACACGTACTTTGAGGAAATAAAATAACAATTGTGCATAAATTAATTATATTTAAAGATTGTCAGTTTTCAATCCAGTACACCTTCGAAAACGCCAATTACAGAAAAGATCTGTGTAAATATGACTTAAGCTCTTCTGACAGGCCTTATTTCCTTGCAACCAAGACTCGCCACAAATTAAACTTTACCATTAAAAGGGTGCTTTTCTTCATTACCATAGTTCGAAGTAGAAACAACTCAAACTAACAAAAACCGTAGAAAGCATGCCCGTGCAAACATTTATAATTTCACATCTGTAATTAGACTAAAATATTAAATTGATTCGAACATTAGATGGATGCTATCTAGCAAATATCTAGAAAAACATAAGTATATTTAAACCATCTTCTAGAGTTAAGCCATCCTATAACTGGCATTTGATTTGTATCCTTCCTTTCAGAATAGACTCATAATATATTCATGCAAACATTCATTTCACAAATCATCGTAAAATGCTTCATGCAAACATGCATTTCACAAATCATCGTAAAATGCTGAGTCCAATTAGAGAAGGTTTCACGTTACAACTGTTCAAAAGTTGCATCTTCAATATAACAGATCATACGCATGATTTGCATATCCCAATTCAGAACAAGAGATAAACAAGAACCAATGGACTGGACGGAACACAAAATGAAGCTAATCTGAACACATACTAGTCTTCCACTAATCTACACACTGCCTACCTATTCGCCATGCTAATTCGCCATTTCTAAAACATATCGCCGAATACTTGCAGCCAACATGAACCCTGCACAAAATAGACCATTTACTGTCTAATGAGTACCGATTCTATAAAATTAATCAACAATCTCAAGGCTTCTTAGCATGTTTGGCCACCTTCGAATCCTTAGCCCCCACACCGACACCTCCTCCAAGACCGCTACCACAACCAGCACCACCCAGCCCGCTTCCACCTCCTATACCACCA
>VDFB02266147.1:0-33486 GCA_007258455.2 Sequoia sempervirens
ATTTCACTATCAGTAATCAGCAATTTAAACTTCTTAACTTTGCACTTTAAACCAGCAATCAGCAATCTCACAAGTTCGTACTTTTGACTTCAAGGCGCCCCACAGGCAACTTCAACTAAGCTCAACAAATCAAATTTCAGACTTCAGCCTCAATACTAGCAAAGGCCGTACCTCTTCTTCTTCAGCAACTCTCGAATTCCCTAGCAAAATTCAAACCTCAGCAACTTAAGGCGTCCCCTTTCAACTTTCAGCACAAGCAACCTCAAGGCGCCTTCTCAACATTCAGATTTTAAACTCTCCAAGCAACAGTTCACTGCAACACTTCACTCTCAGAGCAATTTCGACTTCTCCAGTTGTGAAAACAAGTGAAAAACATCTTCATTTTATAGCCAAAACTCGAATTCTAGAAGAAGTTAATTTTAGCCAGTGCCATTAAACTCGACTACTCCACTTCAAGAATTCAAATTTTCCCTCTCTGGTGTTTCTGACACTTGTCTCCAGTCGTCGGGAATATTATTCTTCTAGAAACTTGACTTTGACTGGCGTTCTGGATTTTGCTTTCGAAAATTTGATTTAATTTCATCATTTTTTACTCACCAGCCGGAGCTCTGTCACTTGAATTCGAATTTTTTTTAACTTCATCATCTGCTCTGGAAAATTCATCCTCGAAGAGTTTAAACAAATTTATCTAGGCAACTCCCTTTAGATTCATCGTTCGAAGAAAATTCACTTTGAAAACTCATTTTATTCATGTTTGCCTTAGAAAATTTAAAATTTTCCCTTAGGAAAATTCACAATTTGAGCCTTGATTAAATTCCTCACTGAAAAGGTGTCGGCGAAGCTTGAAAGACTTGGAAATCCATTCATCATCGCAAACGTTCAGTACCCAGAAGCAAATTTTCTCCAGAATGTCTCGGATCCATGGGTACCCAACGAACGGGTTCGTTTAATTTTTCGAATTTTGAACCTTAGAAAAATATTATTTCCATTATTTAAATTTGTTCTTCGCCTGTGATCACTCTGTGTTGCTCTGACTTCTTGAAAAATTTGAATCACCTTGCAATATTATCCATCTTCCGGCCTCGCTGAGAAAAATTGCTCGTGCTCCGGAAAATTTTATCATTTGAGTTCCAGGCATATTTTCCAAGGAAAATAATTTTGCCTTAGAAAATATTTCTTTAAAATCATCTTGCACTTGCCTTAGAAAAATTTTGATTGCCAGTGGAGAGGAATTTTTTTTATCAACTTCATTTGGAAATTTTACATTCCCGGCACGCCTCACTTCATTTGTATTTCACTTCACACTTAGGAAATATTCATTTTAAAAGCCCAACGCCTTAGAGAAATTTTTAACACTTAGGCAATATCTTATTTTCCCCCTGAGGCGCCTAGCACACTTCATCCTATTTTTACCACCTTCAAACATTTCAACGCCTTCAAAATATTTCTAACACCTTATAACTCCCTTCAACATAGGCGTACACTTCACTTAGCATTTTATTCTCAACACCTTCAAATATTTTCTAACACACACATCACCCTCAACGCCTTAGGAAAAAATCTCCAACACCTATAACCTTAGGCGCATATCACACTTTGAGGGGAAAATTAAAAAAAAACGCCACACATACCTTGATCACCTTGAGCGCCTAACCTACCACCTTGCCTTCACCACCCTTGGCGCATTCTTAGTGTGGAGGAGGATAACGCCTATCTTTTACTACTTTTCACCACGCTTTGGCAAATTTTTCATCCCATTTACCACTTGCATTTACTTTTCACATCCAAACATGGGCGCATTTCCTTGTAGGAGGAGGACAAACTTGCCACCACGCCTTGTGACCCTTCAACTTCTACGCTTTTGTCTTCACATGCACAAGTTTGGGCGCATTTTGCCTATGGAGGAGGACGAGATTCTTTGACCTTGTTGACTTTCTCTCCCCTTGAGCGCATTTTGGTGTGTGTGAAGGATTTTCTTCTTCCAACGTTCTTGGGTGACTCTTCACCTTCCAATTTTTGTCTTGACATGGATGCATTTGGGCGCATTTTGCCCCTGCTGCAGGATAAGAAACTTTGACCCCGTTTGACTCCTTGCAACCTTGGGCGCATTTCACCCCCTGTGAAGGATAAGCATCAATCTTGGGCGCATTTTGATGCATGAGGAGGATTTTCACGTTTGACTTTGCTTTGACCACCTTGTGAACTGGGCGCATTTCATCCCCTGAGGAGGATGGGCGCATTTTGAGGGGTGAGGCGGATTTTTCATGCCTTAGAAACTTTTTCAACTTTTCCTTCTTTCATCTTGGGCGCATTTTGCCCCTGCTGCAGGATAAAAACTTTGACTTTTGTTTGACTTTCCTGCCTTGGGCGCATTTTAGCCATGGTGGAGGATGAACTTCGTTTTCAAAAATTTTCCACGCCTCTAGCTGAGATGGGCGCATTTCCCTATGCCTGCTGGACGAGACTCCAGACTTAGACAAATTTTCATCATCCTCGCCAGCATCGTGCCCTGCTATTTATAGTAAGTTCTCTGAATTTGGACTTCTGAAGCTCGAAATGGCCTGAAATTTTAAACATAGCATCCTCATAACTTTATCAACCTGTTGGCACTGCCACTTTTAGTCAACCTGCTATTTATAGCCTGTTTCTGAAGGTGGCTTACTATAAATAGTAAGCTCTTGTTTCTGATAGCTCCCAAGCTCGTCGAGTTAAATTTGAATAGAGCTCCTCACCCACGTATTTTGTTGAACATACGGCCTTCTGAAGCGGTTACGGCACAGCATGTTTCCAATTTGACTTACTATAAATAGTAAAGTGCTCCGTTTGACCTGAAATTTCACAATGGATAGCACGGAATTGTTGTCGCGATGGTTTACACGGATTTGAAGATTTTGACTTTTGATGCACATTTTTTAGGCTCGAAGGCTGGAAACCCTATTAAGCTTTGCATCGTATCGAAAGATCTCAGGATTTGCCAACCGTTTCACCGCAGCAACGTGATCATTTCGTGAATCGAACTTTCTTTGGGTGGTAATTTTAGCGGACACACCGCTAAAATAGCAAGTTCCTTCTTGAGTGAGAATCCTTGTTTGCATGTACACCATCGCGAAGGTCTCGAAAAACCCATCAGGAATCACCCGACATGCAAAAGAAATTTCGACATGCAAACCCTAAAAATAGCCTCGGAAGGCTGAATCCTGAAAGTGGTAGCCTCGACTTGCATGTTACGTCATCGCGAAGGTCTCGAAAAACCCAGAAGGAATATCCAGACATGCAAAGAAAATCTCTGCATCTGGACCCTGAAATTCGTGCCGGAAGCCGGACTGCTAAAAATAGTAAGTTATCCGTTTTTGCTCAAATTTGGCATCACGAGCAACTGATACGCTCGAATCTGATTAATGATCGGAATCTCAAAATAAATTTGTAGATTGCCACGAGATTTCCACACTTACTAAAATAAAGTAAATTATACAGATTTGATGAAAGCTGGTGGAAGCCTCTTTGGATGTCTGCGGAGACAACAACGTTAAAGTTCAAATTTTGAATTCACTTTACTTGACGCTGGATTGGCGAAGCGATGAAACCCTAATTTTTAAGGCGGCCAATATTTGGCGTTAACAATGGCGGACACAACCCAGAAATTGGACACGAGAAAGAAATGAGAGAGAGAGAAAACCAAGCCAAAGACCCGAGCAGACAAAATTAGGGGTCCCCATCTTGGATAGAGCGATGTGTAATGAAAAGGTCTAACAAGACCCTTGATGGTAGGGAGAGATGGCTGATTAATTTTAGCACTATTGAATATACAGGCAACTTTCAGGGATGTCTTCTATAGGATGAAATGACAAATGGCAGCTTCAAATGAAGTGGTGCAGGGAAAGAGTGAGGACCTCTAGCTGGTACAAAAGATATGGGAGGAGTGGGTGGAGCATATGAAGAAATTTCAGGTGCAGCTTGCTTAGCAGACCCAACTTACTACCGTTGAGAGAGGCAGAGCATTGGCCTTAGAGGCCAAGGTGTTGGAAGTGGAGAAGGAAGCAGAGCGAAGGATGAGGGAGGCAAAGCAAAAGATGAAGGATATGGAGGCTCAGCTGACAACAAAGGGGAAGGAGGTGGATTAGATCAAATGCGAGGTGATGGAGGCTGCTCACATGGTGAAGGCAGTCGGAGAG
Organism: Sequoia sempervirens; assembly: GCA_007258455.2. Classification (NCBI taxonomy): domain Eukaryota; kingdom Viridiplantae; phylum Streptophyta; class Pinopsida; order Cupressales; family Cupressaceae; genus Sequoia; species Sequoia sempervirens. The sequence continues at coordinate 4,173 of VDFB02266147.1, forward strand.
CGAGAGATTTTGGTAGAGCATCGGCTGTGACTACATACGGAGGAGGTTCGTAGACTACGAGAGTTATGATCATTGACTTCGACTTTGACGTCATCCATCCATCTAGGGACATCTTTGCACCCTCCTTCCTAGTAGTTAATTTTTTGTGTTGTAATCCCCATTTTGGTTGTAATGTTGTTTGAAAGACAACTTGTTTTGCGGGGGGATGTTGTAGTCAGTCGTATCATAAATAATTAAGTTGTTAGTCGACCAAACAAATAGTACATAAAATAAATAAATAATACTTTGTGCAAAACAATAGATTAGTATAAGTTGTAATTGGGAAACCAATCCTTGATAATTGGGTAGTTGTAGTGAGTCGTTGGTGACGGTTGATGTTCTCAACCAACGTCAGTTGGCTATATATTTGACCATTCTATTCTAGTCGGGGACCTGACATTTTGCTTTATGATGTACTTGCTATTATTTGATGAATGAATACAATGCTATATTTTGTGCAATCTTCGTGTAATTGATATGTATTATACTTGTTACTGTACATTCTCGTTTACTCCATGTTCATCGGTTAAACCACTTAGAGAGTAAACAGGGAGGGTGTGTTTGGTATGTCGGTTGATGGAGGTCTAATAGTTGTAGGCACCATTAGTAATGAGCTTGGCAATCATGGAGGAGACATGATAACCTACATATGTATGTTTTTTCTCCTTGAGCAATAATATGGAAGGGGTTCAAGACTAGTGTGTGAAGGCTAATGTTGATAGGGAAGCTACCCTACGTGTATGAGGTTACATCAAGGACAATGCAAAACCCTTGTTTTTTTCAAACATGTGTCGGCTTTTGTACCAAATTTTTTTTGTTGAAACCAACAATCCATATCCGCAAAAAATATGTAGGGTAGCAAAAGAAGATTAGTGTCTTGAGTGAAGTGCTTGGATTTGAGTGATTGAATAGTTAGTCTTAGGGTTTCGAGCCCTCTTGAACACATGGTGGGCACAAAATATTGACAAATTGCACCAAAAAGTGTGCAAAATAGGCACCCAAAAAGCAAGGTTAGTTGACTTCTCAATGCCCAATTCAGACAAATGAAAGGCTACATCAACTATATCAAACCTTTGGACACAATGGTGAGTTCAAAAACACTCCACCATTCACCAAAAATCAGCTCTACTTGAAATCACTCTCTCCTTAGTGCTCTCAAAAATAGAATAATGGGCTAATCTAAGGGAATTATGGCTGTGATACCATGTTAGGTATTGTGAAAAAAAAAACAATAACCAACACCTATACTTAAGAATTAGCGACAAACTAGATAGGTAGAATATTGCTATTCCATTAATCAAGATATAAAAAACAAAGAGGATAAGGGTATTTATTAGAAATACAAGGTGAGAAGAGGTGGATGCCTTATTGACACTTCATCTAATAAAATGTGTAACTCTTGAATCTCTAAATGAGGGAGTAACTCCTATGGAAGACTACAACATCACCCAGTCTATGAATCATACTTTGACTAGCTTACACCATCTAGGTGTAGGAAAGGACATAATAAACTAATAAAATGAAATTAAACCTACACCAATATGTACATGTTTTATATGCTGCAAAACAAGGCCTTTTATTTTCACCCATGACTAGAGCATAACCCCCACCACCTGTTTGATATCTATGTATCCACATAACCAAACCTTAAGTCCTAGTACAAACAAAATATTGGAATCAATATAAGCTAAGTTATTGGTTTGTGACCTAGAAGCCCCAGATTCGGGTTCGGTCCGTATCCGGTTTGGGATTTTGGTTTGGTGTGGTCCAAATTTGTTTAGGGCATGGAAAATTGCCTGTGGGTTTGTGCCGAATGAACTTGAATGTATCCAAAACGAATTCCCACAAATTTTTTTAATTTTGAAATGGATAGCATCTCAATCATTGGTGCTCCCATCACGGTCGCGACGAATTATTTGTTTCTACGATATATATTTTACTATAAAAATGTTCTTTAGTTGATTCAATCCATATATACTACATATTGATCATCTTCCTTGGTTTGTCATTGCCCTTCAGTCGATTCATTCCAAGTAGAAGCAGACGTGGTAGCAATTTCCAACCTTTTTGGAAACCAAATAATTCAAGCTGCAGGGAATGGCTTTAGGTTTTTGAATGACGAAGAAAATTTCATAGGTTATCTAGTGGTAGATTTCAATCATCGCATGTAGACATCCAGTAAATGTGAGAGCTCTTGTTCATTGATGTCCACCATTTTCCCTCTGGTGTTAACATTGCCTACTCCACCAAATAGCTAGGACCATTGTGTGCACCTCTTTGTTTTTTTAATTATGTATGTTATTAGTTTTTAAAATTAATTATCTATATTAATATTTATTATTTATGAATATTATTTTTTTTATAATTTTATTAGTATTATATAATATAACTTTATTATTTATCAATATTAACTTTCTATTATAATTTTATTATTTTATTATAATAGTATATATTATTAATAATATTATAATTTTAATATTATAGTGTTTATATATTTAAATTTTTAATATAAATAATATATTATTAGTATTTTATAACATTTATATATTTAGTAATATATTATTATTTGACTATTAATATGGTGGTGTATTCTGAACTTAATTACTGCTGCAAATATGTATATATTTCTGATTTTTATATGTTTTTGTATTACCGAACCCAAAACGAATCCAACCCCAATTTTTTTTTCCCGAACCGGCGAATTGGGTTCTTGAACCCGAACCCGAACTCAAACCCAAAACCGAACCAGTAACTTAGAATATAAGTAGGTCTTTTATTTCATACCTAGCGCTCAATACAATGCTTATTAGTACAGGGAGGGCCTGTTATAAAATAATGCCCTTACCTTGAAAGTGGAATTGCTATTGGAAGAATGAACAGGGGTTGGTTAAGACAACTGTTGGTCTAATTGTTTATAACAACTGTGTGAAATACTCTATCTAAATTGACTGATAAAAACAGGCTGAAAATAATATCCTACAAATTTGTTTCACCTTGGTGGTCTCTGACTTTTAGTTTCAAAAAGATAATCAGTTGATATGCAGAAGTTCCTTACTAGATAGAATGAATGTCCTGATCAACAAAGACAAAATTACATCAACCTCCAAATTAGAGTGGAAGTCATGAAAGAAATTATTAGTATGAAAAGACAAAGGTGCTAATTAGTGGATGTAATGCAGCACAATCATCAACAGAGTACCACACACTTTGCTGCCAATGCCTTTGGCATTCCTCACATGCCAAATATGGCTTGCAGATATATCTCTTACTCATCATATTTCATAGCAGGAAGATGCAGCCACTGAAGGGCCATGGATGTGGTGTGGACACGATGGAAGGACCACAAGTGACTTTGGTTGTTCACTTGGCAAGTGACAATATGTTCATTACCACACCCCAGTTCAGGAGATGCTGCTTTCTCCTTGTTTGAAACTAATGAAGAACTGTATGTCTCAAACAATAATTTTCTCACGGCAATTATTATATTGTATCTTGATATTTATGCTTCAATTTTTTTGCTGTAAACTACTTATAGCTGTTACTATAGTATCCATTATCTATGGTTAGTTTTTTTGGTTTTTTGTTTTCTTCTTGGTTTTAATCATCTAATTTCCACCTCATTGATTTCACTCAATGGTTTTTCCACTGCTGGCCCACTAAGTGCCTTTGCAATATTTTATAGATATTTATTATTAATACATGATATTTATCAAAATAAAAAACCTTTTAGGAGCAAGTAGACCCACCAAGTATAATGAGAACACATTTATATCATTGTATGCAATGGAAATGGTGGTTGTGATTAGGACAATAGGTGGATATAGCTCGGATACACCATGACTCTGATATAGCCTGGATATGGTGCTGGCCATATTGCATATTTATTGGCCATTCATCTATCACCGCTTCCATACCCATTTCTTTACCAATACTCCAGAAGCTCAAGTTTTTCAAGAAAACAACAAAAGTAAGAGAGTGTTTACAAAAGAATGTAAATCCTATGATGAAAGCAAACCTAGAACATCAATGACACCAGAAATATATGTGATCCCCACAAGATTAAGAGCAAATGGGATGAGATAATCTCTACAAGGGGAATGAGGTACCTGAACCCTGAATCCTTAATCCTCATCAGAAACAGTGGGAGTTTCATTTTTTGAATTTACTGATTACTGTGAAGTGTTCTTTTTTACTGCAAGTTGATGACTGTATAAGTAGTGTCTTGAATTACATTTCTCTCTGATCCTGTTTCCAGGATGCTAGAAAATGTGCAGAAGCTAATGCATGGAGTGATTCACATTAAGAAGATGGATACTTTAGATCTAACTCTCACAGAATTCTCACAGGTGACTGGTTGTTCATGGATATGACTTAACTCATGTTTTCATAAGTGAATGCTGCATTTGGATATCTAATTTTACAGTGGTTTACTACAGGGTTACCTTAGGCTTGGTCATGAGAATCGTAGAAAAGCTCTCTTAGCACTTGCAATAGAGTATGGTGTTAACAGGGTTCATGTTCGTGATCTTATCCAGCATTATCTTGGACTGCAGAGTGGTAATGTTAAAGTTCTGCGGTGGTGAATATGCAGAGTATACTCTTTCTTCTTGTTTTCTGCTGAAAATGTGTTTGTGCTTGTCTTATGTTGGTTCAGATGATCATGGGCAGAAGCCTGACTTGGATGAAGAAGGGCTTGCCTCTGCTTTATATAGGACTGAGCGAAATTTACGATGTTCTTTAAAGCCGTTATACACAATACTTTTTGAACGGTTGAATGCCCACCCAGGTGGCTTGAAGTTCTTGGTTGATCTTCGAGCAGATATAAATGCTGTCGTTGAGTAAGCTATTTCTGTCTTGCCTCTGAATTCCCTTTATACAAGCTTAGCATATTATTTAACAGTGAAAAGAGAGTAGTTGACACTTAAAGATGCTGCTTGCAATATGATGAAATGAACTTGGAAGTCCTTATAAATCTAAAATGTATCTAAATTTTTTTATGTTTGCAGCAGTCAATGTTCTTATTTTAAGAATTCTATTATTATTGTAAAAGGTATCTATTATTTATTTAAATTATTTTAGAAGTTTACAATCTTGCAAAAAATTGTGACAACATTTTTTACAATTCAGCAAGGAAATTTCATGGTCTATTTGTCATTCAATAACAATGTTTAAATATTTTTCCTCTTTTTATTAGATTTTAATACTGGAATTAATAACTTAATGTTTTCTAAAATGTTAGCCGTTATATTCTACTACACAGTGATATTGATTGTAAATTATAAATTTATAAGTTGTTTGTGAAACGAATTGTAAGATATGTACTAAGATGAATATATAAAAACAAAAATCTTTGCCAAAAAAAAGTCCCCGTTCATTGCTTTAAGTTCTCTTTACTACGTAATAAAAAAAACTGAACTTTTTTTGGGTCAGTTATCTACTTGTCACGCATCTGTGCGTGAACACACAAATGTGGAATAATGGCAACAGGATTGATGGAGCTTTTTCCATAGCCTCCTTACCATAATTAGTTTTTGTTAGTCTTTTAATTTGTCCCAACAGAAAACAGAACAGCATGTAAGGTACAACTTTTCTTCGAATTTGAAGGGTAGGCTCTATTTTGAAAAGTGAAGGAACAATATGTTTCGTTACGTGGAAAATAAAAAATACAACCTAGAACTTGTGGGATTTCTTTGAGTATGCAGTTTAAACAAAATTCAAGGAAACCTATCATTTTGTTCTTAGGCTAGGGCACAAGACTATGTAGTGATTTTACTCGAGACAAGAGGTTTTCTGATTTTTTCCTAACATGAAATACCTAAACAAGTAATGAATGCTCACACTTTTCAGATAAAGTCAAAAACAAAAAAGTGTTAAGTATTACACAAATATTAAGTTGAAAAGAGACATAATTAAGTAAATTGAATGCAAGAGAGTGCATAAAAATCCACAATCACCAACATTAATGAAACTTGCAATACAAAGCTTACAAAACTGTTGTACCCAAAATTAAAATTTTTGTTTCATTAAGGCATTTTGGTAAAAATAATCAAAATTTTGTAAAATTGTCACCAAAAGTCAAAAAGGGTCAAAATTTCTAAAAATAGCAATTTTCTATTCTTAGAAATTTCTAAAAAATAAACGGACCATAGGGTTTTTTTGGGTTTATTGTCAAAAAGATACTCACAAAATTTTGGAGAATTTTGAAATTTTGCATGTTAGGCCCTATTTTTAGAAAAAACCCTAAAAATAGAATCTTTGTAGAAAGGGCTCAAATTGATTTTGAGTGGTTAATTTTATGTCACGATCACATTGGTCCAATCAGTATCGTCAAAAAGTCAGTTTTTCTTTGGTGGGTTTATTTCGCTTTTTCAGAAGAAAAGTTAGGACCTCCGAGCTCATCAATGGAGGATGGCCAATTTCCAGGTGCCAAAATCAAGGTCTCAAATGTTGCACAGATCAATCCACGGCAAAAGATGCTCGAGAAACGGTGAACGAAGGAGGGGAGCCTAAAAATAGTGAAAATCTTCAAAATTTTTCTAACATTTGAGCACAAAAGCGCCCTTATTGGATAGGGGTGCCCAAGATTTTAAGGGGTCAAAGACAGTTATTAGGATTTGCAGTTTTGGGGGGTTCTCTTCAAAATTCTTTAGGCTTTGCAATGAATCTAGCATCTAGCTCATGGGATCTGTAAAATGCCGGGAAACGAAGATCAAAAGGAAAATGAAGAATTTCAAAAGAAAATCAAGAAACTCAAAAATGGTTGTTTGGAGAAGAAAAGCGCCCCTGCTAGCCAGGGGCGCCCAACATTTTGAGCCATCAAATGTAGTTTTCAAGTTTCATGACTTCCAAGAGGTCCTTCTCAAACTTGATCAGGCTTCGCAACAAGTCTGTCAGCAGGTTCATTGGAGTGGTCAAACGACTAGAATTGCAGATCAAATTGAGGTGTTTCATCAAGAGGACAAAGTGAAAGTTATCAAAATTTTCTATCTTTTGCACACATGGGCGTTGCAATCAGCCAGGGGTGCCAAGAATTTTGAGCCCTTAGAATCAACTTTTAAGATTTGCAAAATTGGTCATCCTTTTTGGAATTCTTCAGGCTTTCCCTTGAATATCTCAGCTTGACCACGAGATTCATCAATCACCGAAAATTGCAGATTGAACAGGAAATGAGGCACGAGAGACAAATTGGAAAAGTTGAAAATCATTAAAAAATGGTTTAAGTCTGGCAAACAAAAGTGCCCTTGCTAGCCAGGGGCGCCCAACATTTTGAGCCATCAAAACCACTTTTTAGGGTTTGCAGCCTCTAGGAGATCCTTCTCAAATTCGATCATGCTTTTCAATGAGTCCGTCAGCCAGTTCACAGAATCTATTAGATGTCCGGAATCAAAGATCAAACAGAGGCATTTTATTAGAGAAAAGATTACAAATCTTGAAAATTTTCCAACTCTGTTGATGCAAAGCACCCTAGTCAGCCAAGGGCACCCAGGATAAAAAGCAGTCTAACGTAGGATCAGAGGCTGGTGTGAGGTATCAATCTCCTTAGATTCGATCAGGCTTGCTAGATCAATTCACTTTTAGTTTCAATTTCTCACAAACTGGCGGGAAATAGTGCTCAAACAGGGGGTATCAGTCACCGAAGAGGTGTTTCAACAAGCAAAATTTAAAAATTCCAAAAAATATTCTAACACTGTTGAAGTTGAACTCCTTATCTTAAGGAGGCACCCAAGTCAACTTGAGTTAGAAATTTCTGAAGATGTCTTCATGAAATATCTACTTTGGTCGCCCTATTTTTTAGGGATTCTTCGAGTTAATGTAAACGAAGACACGTGATGAATCCTAAATTTAGGTTTTATTGGCGTAACAATTAGTACCTTTGGAGTGCGAGTTGGTATGGATAGCTATGCACACTGCGCAATGAGTGCTCTTCAAATTAGGAGGGGAAGCTCCCTCGTATGCTGATTTGCGGGAAAAAGTAAAGTAATCTAACTCCTATCTTTTTGTCTCAGCTGGAAGAGGCACAAAGTTAAGAAAAACCACAAACATTGCAGCTAAGGATTTTCTGGTTTCGTAAATCACTAACTACAACTAAACTAAAGCTTTAATCTATCCAATCTCCTCAAGAGAATAGAGCATGAGGAAAAAGGAGCAGGAATGTCTTTACGATAAACTCTACAACAGGATTTCCAAGGAGGAGGGACCCCCATCCGAGGCGTAGGCTGAAATAAAGTCTATTAGGCACAACACTTAAAACGATAACTCTTCTTTCCAAATTTCCAAGGAGGAACCCCTATCCGAGGCGTAGATTGAAAGAACAACTATTAACATAACAAAGAATAGCCAACTAGGACAGCAAATTGCATTGGCGAAACACGCATACAATAAATGATCAAACTAGCCACTATATTTAACTAAGATGAACAAATACCATAAGAATAACATTCAGGCAAGGTGGCGCAACCATTTATTATCACAGTAAAAGTTCGTGAACAGATACAGAACAACAATATTATAGGTAAGGTAGGCGTAGCATATATTACTATCACGTGCAAAAGTTAATTACAAATGAGCAAAGAGCTCTTATTTATAGACACCAAAAGGTGTAGGGAACCCTAAAATCACCTTGAGTCAACTACAGTCTTGCAAGCATGCAAGATTTTATTGCTAAACCCTAATAAAGGAAACTATACAGTTAATTGGAAAACTACCATCAGTTAATTGAAACAAGACTAATCTAAATGGACATGTGCAAGCATGCACGTCCTTATTGAAATGAAAACTAAGAGAAAACTCCAATTGTACATTGATGATTCCAAAATAGACATAGCATGAAAAGTGGAACAAGAAGTTAACTCGGAAAGAAGCATCGAGTTAACCGCTACGTCTAATGTCTATCCTGAAAGGTGGGATCTAGAGTTCACTGGCCGTGATCTCGAGCAAGTAACCCCTCCACAAGGTTATTGATTGCATCACCATCTGGAGCACTAATACTCTGTCGTAGCGCACTGTGTCTTCGCAGCATCTCCTCACCGCCTGTAATCTAGCTCTGAAGTTCTCCTCTACTCTTAACTGCCTCATCGAATAACTGCCAACAAAATCCCCACTGAAAATACCATGGATGAGCGCCTGGAACTCAGACTGAACATCAATAAGCTTGACATACTCACCACCCTCACGCTGATATCGACAAGGAACTCGGGACACGAAAGTTCTCACGTACCGAAGTGCACTAGTCATGTGTTCTCTACTCTTAGCCAACTCTGAAGCCATTGTATCTTGTATTTTTGCCTTGAAGATGAACTGTGTCCTCCAAGTAAAAACAACTTCTTTATCTTCTTCGTCAGTGTGACAGTGACTAAGTTGTATGCCATCCTCAGATGTGAGATCATGATTTCATCTTTGGCCCTGTCAATTGCCAAGTCTCGCTCCTAATCCTGGATGCATAGACAGAGTTTGTGAGCATTGCACCTCAATTGATATAACTAGGTAGTTACAAATTTTCCTTCCAAATTCGTAAAAAAATTCCTTCAAATCTTCTCTCGTCAATGCAAACATGCTGGAAATCAATTGGCATGGGGGTTGGAGGGGCGTTTTTACTTGCAGAGCAGAAAATGAAAGTTGTTTGGGCTTTTTTAGGTCTATTTTTGACCTGACCTCTTTTTTTACTTTTGTAGCCAAGTTTTTCCCACAAACTCGCCACTTTTTTGGTGAGGACTCGCCAAAAGAGCGGTGAGTTTTCTTGGCAAGTAAATGGCCAAAAAACTTGTCGTTCCTTCTTCTCAGCGAGTAGTTTTTCTAGCTATGGTTGATAAAACTCCAAAGATTTGTCACTGAGCACTAGAGCAACTAGTTACCCTATCACCTTTGTAGAGCCGATTGATACCTTGGTTCCCATAGACTAATGTGATGGTTAAGGGGACCCTTCTGAGGGAGTTTGTGGCTTGTTAGTCAACTGTTTGGGTTTAATTGTTGTTATTTCCAGCTTAGTGAATTCAGAGGTTTCGTAGTGATGCATTTCAGAGCATTCGTTGGACGCTTTGTTCACACTTAATATTTTTAGCAAGTCATGGGTTGATTATCGATTTGGTCAGTTGGCAACATTTTTATGTTGGGAATGTCAGCGAACACTTACCTTGGTTTTATCTTGGTAGTTAGCGTGGTCTAGAGCTTTAAGTTTGAATAACGTAAATATAAAAGTTAAATTAAAGATTTAACTTTAACATTATTTATTTTAAGTGACTTTATGATTAAGTAGTTATAATGGTTTTTTAATGACATTTTAATGTCATAAAGTTGGCTGCCAAACTCTAGGGAGTCAGAAGGGGGTAAAAGTAAATTAAATAAAATAAAAATAAAAAGGTCAATTTGGGTATGGGAATCGAGGACTTAAAAGCATTTTGTGAGCTCATTTGGTATTCATGCTAGAAAATATATATGAGGGTTTGCTGGTTGGATTGAGGTCTTGTCTTTAAGAGGACGAAATCCCTCATGAGGATCTTCAACTATAGGATTGAAAGGCATCCCAAGGTTGAATGCTGATAACTCCATTTAGGGGTTATGCATTTGCATGATAAAGCTTGGTTTCAAAAGTCTTCATTGAAGACAAATTTCAGGGGAAGATTTGAGATTGCAGATTGAAGGGTTTTCGAGTGATATTCATTTCAGACATATAAGTGCTCAATTAAGTTCTTCCAATCGAATTATTTACCAGTGGCATTATTTGGGTGGAACTCTTATCCTTTCCAAGGAACATGGCTATTATACCCTTTGTAGTTTCTTGTATATCCTCCTAGGAAGGGCTCACTACACACATATGTTATATTAGCGGCCAGAAGAATGAAAGCCATGTGAAGGAGATTATTGAGCAGGTCAAGAAAGAAAAGTGACATAGGCTTCAGATTTGACTTAACCGCCTCTTCTTTGGAAAAATCGTGAGGCTTATAAGTGCTGCGCTGGAGTCTTAGGGAGTATGAAGCTAACGTGGGAGTGAAGACTAGTCAAAGGGAGGAGTTGACAAGTTGTGGGTGTTTGCAAAGTAGGGAAATGTTTTAAGAGGTCAACGCAACCTTATGAATGTGCTAGCTATCTATTGTTGGGTAAAGTAACCAAAAGACATCACTGTTCCTTCGAAGAATCCATGGGCCCTCTTATATGTTGACGTGGGAGTTTAAATAGGTCTTGGGTTCCAAACTATACATTTTGCCACTTCTCATATGTTTGGGCATTTAAACTTTGCCGCCAGTTTCTTTATGTGGTTGTGGCATAGATGTTAATTGCAGTTTGGACTTTAGCAGTATATTAATACCTGTTGGGCATAAGGGGAGTTATCTTTGAGCTATTGGTGCCTACATCAAGATGTTTATATTCGGCCTGCTATTTACTTCATGGACTGCTGTACAAGCAATTAATACATGGTCATTATTGGTTGGTGTACATCTGCTGCACTGAGAGGTTAGATCAATTAATATACATATCTTTGTATGTTCATATTCTGAACAACAATCATTAATGAAATATTCATTAATTCCACATATGATGACTTAATGGTAACTGTTTGTCTTAATGTCTCATTAAATCTATGAATTTTAAATGCATTTATGAGGGAAAATATGTTCCAGAACCTTTAGATAATCTTATCACAAGTGTCAAAATCATGAAAACCTTCATGGTGGACAGTCTGCAAAGTGTTTGACAAAATGCTTGCATTGTCAAACCTGGAGGAAATTGCGAAATTTTCGTTTCATCTTGGGGAGGGGATATGGTGAAATGGGATATGGTGAAATTGTGAACCACAAAACTAAAAGTAAACTAAAAGGATTTGTTTAATGATTGGTTAAGCCAAAATATCGTAGATCGGTGCTTATTTATGGGTAAGAATCAAGTTGAAAGAAAGGGATGCAATGAAAGGAAAATATTGAAATGTTGATCTAAGCGTAACAACGCATCTCATTAGAATAATACATATAAAACATACTTATTTATCCAAAATCAAATTGTACAAGTCCACATATGAATGTTGAAAGATCAATACAAATATTTTATAGTGTTGTCACACTTTTGACAAGATTTGCATTTGCAGCACCAAACGTGCTGAAGGGAGAATCTATGATATTATGAGGCACCTTGAACTTATACCTATGATTGTGGAGACATTAACTCTACCTTTAGATATCTTGCAACTTTCATTGCACACTTGAAATTGACTTTCAATGGTTAAAACCTTGTAAAACTTTGACACTTATGCTTGTTTGAGACAATTGTTGACCTCTAAATGACTCAAATAACACAATATACTCTTGGGTCAAAATCATAATCCGTAGGATGTAGCTAGTACCAAATCCACAGTTGGGGATGAATCCCACTCAAAATGTGCGCTCTAGATTGAAGGGCATCTACATTAATCTTTGGTAGGTGGGTGTTGAAATCTAGCAGGTGGGTGAGCGACTGCCATTCAAACGAGTAGGTGAGTAATTCTCTATGCCATTTTACATGGTGCCGAAACTAATTCAAAAATGCATTATGAAAGATCATAAGCATTCCAATCAATCATGTGCTCTTGCTTGCATAGTCACTGTTCTTTTGAGCACCTATTGGCACTGAAGGCCAAAATCTAAAATTTGATAAATGTTTTAGGCTTGCACAATCCTTCTTTGCATATTGGCACTAAGCGTCGACCATAGAACTAGTTTCAGAAACCTTGTCGGGCTTTGGCAACGTTGTGAGAACTTTGTTGGGAGCCAACAGAGGTTTCACAACCTCTTCAACTTGTAGACGAACCAATACACTTAGTCTTTATTTTCATCTCTTTTAACTATTTTCTCCCTACACATTTGCTTTATTTTCAACAGGTTTTGAAAAGTATGTTAGGCTTTGACAAGGTTGTGAGAACCTTGTCGGGAGCCGACTGTAGTTAGTGTACAATGTATCAGTTGGTTGATGGTTATGTTCTTCTTGGCAACTGTTGGATCCTTTAAATACATTGTGTATCATCAAGGAAAGTAGTATGATTTAGTCAAATCGATTTTGATCCTTGGCTGACCATCGTTGGTCTTCTTCTCTAATAATTTCATGTGAAAATAAAGATATATTTTACTCTTGTATCTCGTATGCATTGTCTTCTTTATTATTAAATCACACACTTATTTTATTAGATAGAGCAATAAACATTTGGCACCATTTCCTTAAAGAAACTGGGTCAGATTTGAGAGCTTCATGCCCTTAGACCCCAATAAAGGTGGGAGAGATCAAGCAATTTTTAAGGATCATTGAGCAAAGGGAATGAAGGAGAAGATTATGAAAAACACTTGAGAAAACTACAACCTTATGATTTACAATTCATAGCCCTTTCCGAGAACACTATCACGTTGAAAAGTCAAGATAACCTTCTCTAGACAAGGGAAGTTGGGAGACAAAGTCACATTCCTTCACAGAATTGTATTGAAAGGTTGTCAATTGAAGGAGAGCAAGCCGAGCCTAGTATAAGAGAAAATATGAAGGCGAAACAAATGCGTGGAAGCTTGAAGCCAAGGGAAGAGTTGAGGATTCCTACGTGTGTAATGTCCCCAAATAGAGGGCCGACACGATCCGGAAGAATAGTGTTTTTAAACACTAAATAAAATGATTAATAATAATAGATAATAATAAATAAATAATTTACTTTTGGGCCGACCTCGTTGAGGCACCGAGTTCATATTTGAATTCGGTTTTCTTTTTGGCCAACATGCTTTTACGTTGGCAGGTTGTTGAGTATTTATAGGTGTCACATTCGGTTATCTGATCATCATGAAATTTGGTCTATGGACTTTTCCACTGATCGATAGAAGCGTAGTCTTCTATGCGGGCAACCAGGTGAGGCGCGTAGCGAGCAACCTGGGAATTTCGTGTTTGGCTTTGTTCTTCTCAGATCACACCTTCACAAGTTTGGTTCCATTTGCAGGCTGGACGCGATTTAATTGGTATTGTGATTAGATTAGTCTGAAAGACTAAACTTCGTTATTCTGGAAGATCGTCCATTGCATCATGTAGGAAGCTCGCGGATTTATCATTCATCCTCCAGACGTCTGATGCCACTGCAAGGGCGGAGGAGTTAGTTATGAGCAGTCAAATGCCAGATCCCGTGCGATGACCTCTCTCCCGGAGAATGTGATAATTACCTCTCTCTGATCTTCGATCGAGAGAATGATCACTATAGCCATGTAATGCTTCTCCGTAGGAATTAGTGATTCTACCAAGCGTAAAGAACCATCGGCACACACCAGTGAAGAGTAGCGATCTTGATATATCCACCAGACTTTGGCCCGTGTCTCCTCAGGAAGTCCGTGGTCATCCTGGCCCGCGACTTGAAAGCAACACAGGTTGAGGGACTCGAGCTCACATCCAATGCTCTGTATTCATATCATATAGCTCTGTTCCTTTGAACTCTGGCATGGTTATCGGACAGATTTAATTAAGGTTTGAGTTCTCTGTATATGGTGTTCGATGTTGAATATTCTTTGATTGCCAGTGAAAACTAATGTTAATAAGATCTGTGGTTTCTTTGTGAAATATAATTCTAAGCGATTGATCTACAAGATTGTTAACTTCCTTTATCAGTTAAAATTCAATTTGTTTTGGAATTCGATTTGTTTTGGAATTCAATTTGTTTTGGATTGAGTCTCTTACAACATGGTTGAGAGTGCGAGAGAAGCACAGGAATATCCGAATCAAAACTCCCTAGCAAGCATATTCCAGGCGCTAGGTTTACATCAGAATAAAATCATGGTAAGCCCTAGTGGAGAAAAGTAAAAGTTGCCCAAGTTTACAAGGAATTGATTAGAAGAACTCGTTAGGCATTGTAAGACTTGTGAAACAATTTGGAGAACAAATGGGAAAGATGATAAAGCAATTTAGCTATGATCTTTTCCAGTCACCTTGCGAGGTGTAGTGATTTACTAGTATACAAAAATTGACCAAGCCTCTCAAAGCACATGGGAGATATTAAAGAAGGCCTTCAAAGAAGGGTTCAAATTGCTTTGTGATGATAATGAAATAGTAGCAGAAATTTACAATACAAAACAAGGTAAGCATGAAAACGTATGATCTTATAATCATTGACTTAAAGAATTGCTTTAAAGTTAGAAATAGAACTAGTATATGGTCTCAAGAAAAGATAGTTCATTGAAGGTCTACTTCCGTCATTAAGAAAAAAATGAAGGTAGGACCACCCTCTTCCTATTCAAAAGCCTACAATCAGGCAATGGACATAGAAAGTGAAGATAAAATATTTTTGCACAATAAAAGAAAAATAGAGGAAGATGGAAGTTTTGATGGCAATAGCGACGAAAAATCAAGAACAATAAAAGCAATTTGGAGGGACATGCTCCGAATGATGAATGAATTGAAGGAAGAGGAAGAAACCAATAAAGAAACTAATAAACTATGGTGTGTTCAAAATTGAGGGGCACACAAAAGGTACCTAGAAAGATGTTTTGTGAGATTTTCCAAGTTATGGGTCATTAAATAAAGGATTTCCCATACAATTTGAAGACTAGGAGTACACAAGTACTCTTTACACAGGGAGAGAAATCCACTCCATCGAAGCCACATAATGGATCTCTAGGTAGTTATCAAAATCAAAGAAGAGGATGAAGCCAAATACAATATGACCCCAAAGGACGCCCTATCATACAATGTCGACAATGTAACAAATCGGGACACTTTGCAAGAGATTGCTAGAACAAGCAAGACAAAGTGCAATTACTGTGCAAATTGTGTGGACCTAGAGATCATGAAGACATTGGATGTCTGAAGCAAAAGTCTAATGTCAACTTGATTTGATGTAAGGCATAATGAAGTATTGGCCATTACTCACGCCCAAGCAAAGAAGGCTATGTACCTAGATCCATGTACAAAAAAAGAAAGGCTTCGTGAAGCAAGGGTTGAAGTGGAGAATACTATCGCTAATGAACGATGCCACTCAATTGCAAATGCAAGTACAATAACAAATCAATTACAATGCAAGAAAAATATCGCACAAGCACTTCAAGCTACTGGAATGAGATGGTGTATGCTACAACCCAATTAGAATCTGGTGAGAATGAAGATCCAATAATTGAAACTCTACTATCAGGCGACCATGTCATTGATCCAATGTTACTGACAATTAACATGACAAAGAAACCATTGGTGGTGAGTATGGAGATACTTGGAAGGAGTCTCACCAATACATTTGTTTGCGTGAACATACTTTCAAAACACTTGGAAAAGTTTGGGCAAGCAAACCTTTTGGCCCCCAACTTTTCAACTGGTGGGTGCAGATCAACAGGGAATTAAGGTACTTGGAGTTTTAATGGGACAAAAGATAATTATTGGAACCCAAGCATTTTTGTTGAACTTTGTGATCAATTCATTTAGGAAGAAAGCCTACAATGTATTGTTAGGTTGGGGTTGGTTGGTAGCAACCAAGCCGATCACAAGTGGAAAAAGAACAAAATCTTCATTGAAAACAAGGGTCAGAAGTATGTTATTGATTTAAAGAACCAAGCCATAAGTGAGGAAGTAGAGGCGTATGACAAAGTCTGATAGAGGTTGTATGGTAGCAATATTTGGATATTGAGGTCATATGGCAATAAGTTGGGGTATGGGTATGCTTGAGAGAAGGAAGAAGCCGTACGGTGGTTTCTAGAGAATGGTGTATGGTTAGGTGTCAACTTGTATGGTGTGATATGAGGTCGTATGGTGTGCCAACAGATTAGAAAATAAATGTTTTGTAGAAGGTGCACGGTGAGCCAAGGTGGGAATAGATGGAATTAAGTGAAGAGCATTATGCACTTTTACAAGTGAAGGTTTTGGTGTTTGATTTTTCATCTTTTATTTTATTTTCTGCTTGGTCAAAATTTTTACTTTTCCCTTTATCATAATTTTGCTGGGACACTATGCCATTTATACAACCATTTTTTGTTGAAAACATTCATTTGGAAGTGGTTTATTGAGCAAAAGTATGCCCTTGGAGGCCTTTGCCACTTGACACTTTGGTTTCAACTAGGAAGTTACACATTTTTTTTCATGACTGCCACTTTTCCATGCCCTAATCTATTTTTCCACCTACACTTTGACAAATAAACAAAAATTGCACACTTTGGGCTTATGACTTCTTGGCACTCGGTCATTTTCAATTTGGACAAGTGTGCCCCAGTAGTCATTTTTCCACTTGATACTTAATCATTTTCCACTCTTTTAACAACTTTTCCACTTTGAATCTTGGCTTTTCAACTTCACACTTGTCCATTGACTTAACAAAACCATAAATAACTTTTCTTGACAAATTGACAAGATTTTTTTTAAATCATGCAAAAAAGGACTCTAGTATGATTTTTTTTGTAGAGATACAATACATATAGAGGCATCTTGGTCAAGTTACCGCAACAAGAGTTGTTGGCAAATGCAGGACCAGGACCTGTAGTCAGTCAGCAATTTGAATCTCATTACTGTTGAGTATTTTGTCATTGATGTCAAAGTGCTCGAGCTACTTGGTTGCCTGTTTGAGCTCCTTGCCCACTTACTCTGTCAGCATATTTGAAGTCACTTGACAAGTCAGCCTAGTCAATATTGAATTCAAGTGCCAAGTCAGAAAGGAAATGTTAATGTCAGATGTCTTGCCAAATCGACCTGTTTATGAGGCACTATTTTTATTGGAGGCAGCTCAGAAAAATAATGCAGGCAGTGTATGATGTAGATGGAACATAAGGCATATCGATCTTTCCTTCTAAGTATTGTGTGGGTGTGCTGGCGCTATAAAAAAAATAAAAAGATGGGTCTGAGTTTATTATCTGATGAACTGATGCTTGTATTCAGTGAGTGGGTGCGATTCTTGTGAGGAGTTGGCTTTTTGTATGGTTCGATATTTTTTTGAAGACATACCTTCGTGCCTTTGTGCGGGTGTAGTGTGAAGTTTGAAAGAGTTTCAACTTAGCTGTAATTCTAATGGATGTGCTCATCAACGATGTGTGTTTTCAATGGCATTCTTTATAGAAGGGTTTGACGTATATGTGTTTTTTGGACTGGTCGATGTTGGGAATTCGTTTTTGATATCTATGTTGACCTTGTTTTTGCACAAAAATGACTTCCGCCATCTGATATTATAGCCACACCTATTCGGGAGTCTGACAGGTGACATGGAGTGCAGATTCAACATTCAATAGGGTCAAGGAAGGGCATATTAGTATTAGGAGCACTTTTTCAGATTATTTAAGTGTTGAAGTCTGTTGGTGGTGATATCTGTTGCAGTTTACTTTTGTGAACATCTGATATATTGTATCTCTGTGCGAAGACAACTTGTTGACTTTGAGCTCAATGAAGTCTTTTTCACTTCCATGATTCTACCAAATGAAGTTATCTGTTCTAGGTATAAATTTTCAGTCTATTTGGGTTGGTGCTCAAACTAAGGTGGGTGCTTCAGTTGAACGAAGTTGGTGCTTCAAGAGAGTTGGTGCTCACTTTTGTAAGCTGGGTTGGTGCCCTTTGAAGATAATAAAAGCAATATTTTGCCGTGGTTTTTTTACCTGAAAGGGTTTTCCACGTAATCTCGGTGTTTATCATGTTCATGAATGTTCTTCTGTTTTGATTTCAGATTTATGTGGTTTTAAGTTTTAAAGTTTTTGAAATACTGATTCACCCCCCTGCCCCCTCTTAGTATTTCTTGTGTGCTCTTCAATTACTAACTTCTGTTTGGCTTTGGACAGTAGGAGAGATACTATAATGTAGCATACTTCAGCTTTGTCTTCCATGTGAGAGTTTTTGAATCCTTACCCATTCTCTGAGATAGGCTTCTCTCACCTCTTGCTCCTCTCTCTTCTAGTTTTTATTTTGATTTTGATGTAGTCTAGTTTTTTCCCCCAAGATGTATTTGCAATCTGTATTGTTTACTTTCCTTTATTTTTCTTCGACATTCCCAGTGGCCAATGTTGGTCCAGCAGTGGATTGTAGTACTTAATTGAATTATGTTTAGTAGTATGTTGATTTTATTTTGTCCAGCTACCTATATAGATCATTTGTGAACATTAGAGGTTCTTTGTTTCTTTTCTTTTGCATTCTTTATTTATTTTGTTGAAGCAGAGTTATATTTGCTCGTTGTTTAGATTATTTTACTATGTTTTTTAATGATATTTACTATTTCTATTCTAGTAATTTATGGTAAATGCCAATAGCATTTAGATTTGTATAAATCAATAGTTTTGAATTTCTGTTGTACATTTTTAGCTCACACTTTATCTTATGATTTGTCTGTATATACAAAAGAAACTTATTTTTCAAAGATACTAAAATTTATCTCACTTCTTATAATTTATGATTTTTGATGTGAATATATTATCTGTGCCAATATTTCTGTATTTACCTAACATTACATTTTGGTAAGCACCTTAGGGAGGAACGTGTTCCATCATTGCGAGCCTTGGATTTGGAGTTGAAGGAGAGGCTGGCAACATGGCTTAGTCCAGCTGTTTTGGAGCTCCATCGCATTACTTGGAATGATCCTGCATCTCTGCTGGAGAAGATCGTGGCATATGAGGTATTTTTTTGGCAACTAGTTGTGTGCTTTTTTCCCTCACTTAGAGATATTGACATATGTTGACAAAATGATGTTAAACAAACTTCATAGGCTGTACATCCCATTAGCAACCTTTATGATCTGAAGCGAAGATTGGGAACAGGTCATCGCTGCTTTGGTTATCTACATCCTGCAATACCAGGTTGGATCTTTGTGTTGTATAATTGTTGTGTTGTTGGGGTAAAGTACTATAAAGTTGATTCATTATCCCATGGTGATTTTAGTTTTGAGATCTCAAGGATGTGGTTGTAAATTAACCACTAGTTTTATAATGAGCTTGGAATGAACATATTGGCCATGCTGCTTGGAAGCACAAAGAGTTATGCAAACACATATTAGTTTAGAACCTTAAACCCACTTGCATTATAATTTACTTTCAGAAGAAACTGATTTTAAATTTCAAATCTCATGTCTTGAGTCCTTGACTATCTTATCTTTTTACTATCAAGATTTCTCTCTTTGGTAATGTCTATTGCAATTAACATGAGTTGCTGCAAAGATATGTTAGGTTTTTTTTATGTATGTATCATACAATAGGCAAGTATATGCTAAAGTACCTCTAGGAATAAAGGTGATTGGTTGTGTCATGTTCCCCTTTTTGGAAATAGCTCCATGGAGAAGACCTCTAGCCTATCCCCATTTCCTGTAGGCTAAAGGGAAAAGCAAGAGAATTAACTTCTAATATTATTTTACGTTGGGCATGGTAATTTTATTTTTAAGAGGACATTTATTATAATATTTTTTTTTAAACACCTAATTGCAAAAAGTATTTTCAAATACTTCGGAG
The DNA here is from genome assembly GCA_007258455.2 of Sequoia sempervirens. Classification (NCBI taxonomy): domain Eukaryota; kingdom Viridiplantae; phylum Streptophyta; class Pinopsida; order Cupressales; family Cupressaceae; genus Sequoia; species Sequoia sempervirens. The sequence goes on from VDFB02266147.1 coordinate 24,581, forward strand.
GGAAATTATTAATCAAGGGCTCAATTTGGAAAAGCATAAAAGGAGGGTACTAACTTCATTTTGTATCAAGTTTTCATTTGGATTTTTCATTCACTTTTTGGATTGGATTTGAGGATGAAAACCTTCTTATCCATTAGTGGTGATTCCTTTTGGGGGTCACAATTTGAAATATCCTTAGCTCGGATACATTGCATAATTCTTGAATTTTGCAAATTATTTTAATGTTCCAGATGGTTTGATTTAGAGCATGATAAAAACTAAGCATGTAGCAGTGTTGATTGAAAAATAAATTTCAGAAATAATATATATATTTATCCAATGACTATAGACTTTCTATTGGAAAATGTGCCTCAAAATACTGGCTTGATATACCATTTGTAGTGTTGTGTGTTTATTCCTTCATTGGCTTGACTATTCACTTTCAGTGGGACCTTATTCATAGTCTCCTCGATGGACCAATAACACTTCTTGCTTTGGCATTATGTATTCTGTCGGCGGGAGTTGATCACTTCGGCGGGAGGCTTCTTAGTGTCTCTTCGATACTTCGATGAGAGTGTATCTGGGTGACATTGTGATGTTGTCGGGACATTGAGACTTGTCCCCTCGCAATGTCAATGAGAGGCTGGGGGACTCTTGTCGGTGGGACTTTGTAATTTCCTCGGGACTTTGAAGTAAGTCCCTTCGATGAGCTGATAAGCCGATGGCTTATGGAGGTGACATGGTAGTGGGGGCCACATGGGGCGGCATAAGCCTCTTCAGAGTGACATTTCAATATTGGTGGGAGCCAATATGAGGTCCCCCCAATATGCTGATGCGTATGAACCGCGAGCCTGTGAGTGATGACTTGGTGGGACCCGACCATGCCAAGATTGAAAGCGATAATTGGTTGGTAACCATTAAGGGTTGTTTGATCGAATGTTTTGGCAAGTGATGCAGACATCGAAGTGACTTGATGAGTTCGAAGAGAGCATGAATAGAGTCTCGTTGATGGTCCGATATGGCAAACAATTATACCGTTTACTGCAGTTGCTTGGGGAATTCGAATCGAATAGTTCCTTGGTGGTTTGGAATGTAGAACGAATGTTGTATCAACATTGTACATTCTATAACGTTGAGTTGGGTGGTTCGAATTGAAAAAAAGTGATGTTGATAAGGGAAATGTAATGCTGTTGAAGTAGAAACTGTGAATTTACATTTGGAAGCACAGGTTTGTAACTCTATATGTAAACATCATTTATTGTAATACAAAGTGACTTTGCTTGGTGTGTGGGTTTTTCTCCCATAAGGGTTTTCCCATGTAAATCTGGTGTTCGTTCTGTGATTGAGTTTAATTTGTCTGCTCTGTTATTCTGTTAATGTGCATCTTAGTGAACTGTAACTTGAAATTGAATGACATATCTGCATTTCTCTCCTAAGAATTGGCATTAGGAAGGCGTTTCCGCACTCAACTTTCCTTACACTTTCAGTTATTTTATTGAATCCAGATATTGCAAATTCACATAACGTATCAAGTTTGTTTTATTAAAATCAGGAGTCCGGCTATTAAGTTCTCACATGATTTTTCCAGCATATGCTTAAGCCTCCAACATCACACGTGCAGATAGAGCAGGTTTGAGGAAGGCTAAATAGAGCTGCGCCTAATCTTTGGAATTCACTTCTCCCTCCAAGGTGACTCACAACCCCTGCTGCAAGTGACAACGACTATAGAGAAGGGAAGGTTTGATGCTGCGATCACCATTTAGATTGTCTTGGTCTGCACAAATATCCACTGCTTCTATCCTAAGCGGCCTTCTTATAATTGCCGCAATTTTCTTGATCAATTTGGGCTGGTTTCTTCAATCCGTTGAGACACTATAAAATATTGTAACCACCACTGAGTTGGGGTTTCCGTCCCACTCACAACAACCAAGGGTTTCGTCCTAGGAAGTGCTCCTCCAATGTTTGGCTGAGAGTAAATTTATCAAAACAAGAATGATTTTTGAATGCCTTTTTTTCCCCCCCCTCAATCGAACCTTTTATCTTCAAAAGTTGCCAATCTCGTTCTTCATAAAAAGCAGTTGATTTCCTTGAAAAGATATTATTTCTATATTGAATAAATCGTCCTTTCTTTTCCCTTCATCGACCCAATTCTTATCCTCACATTAAAAGCCATCGATGCCTTGAATAATTCTGATTTTTATTTAAATAATTCGTCCTTTTGGCATTAATGAAGACTTAGGCATTTAATTATTCCTTACCTTGAGGAATCGCCTAGAGGTAATAAAGTCTTCACTTAAGTGGCCCCCACCAATACTCAAAATGAGTAATTAAATAATCTGTAGGGATGCATTTTCGATACGATATCTTTTTGGCCAATTTTTTAGGGGATGGTAGGGGACAACTATTAAAAAATAAGGAAATTGCAAATATTCATATGATAACATGGATAATGTATTCATCATAGACATTATAGAACCTTAATACATAACCTTAGACTTGAATTGAGATTTCAAAAGTTTACAAACAAATTAATGAAATTTAAATGCTTTCTCTATCAATGTGCGTATATATTATATAAGAATTACAACAAAATGCCCAAGGGTTGCAAGTTTCAACCACAAAATGACAAAAACATAGAAAATATATGGCTTCCCCTAATAAATATATGCATTTGGTAGGTCTGCATCAAAATCAGAGTTCGAGTCCAAGTCCAAGTCCAAGTCACTACCACTATAAGGGGCTGCCTCAAGCTATGGAATCCCATCCAATCCCTCCTATGCCTCCTCTTCCTTAATCTATATAACATCTTTAGCATTAACATTCCAACGTGAGGCTAGAGTTTGGTGATACTTAGGGGTTTGTCGATCTTGTAGTTTTAAGGCACTATGTATGGTTTCCAACTTCTTTGATCGTTTAGAGGTAAGGTTGTTCCTCTTGATTGATTGGATGAAGCTATATGTGGACCGATACTCTATAGTAGAGGAATTGACAACCTGTGAAAGGAGGCGAGTGACAAGTCTCTTAAACTTTGGTGCATCCTTGCCATGCCACATCCACTATCCAATACAGTTGGTTTGAGCTAATGTAGCTCTATCCATCCTCACCTTGGCGTGCTAAAAGTTGGACCATGAAGATCGACAAATGCAAGTTACTGTTTGCAAAGTAAAGAAGATTCTTCATTAGTATACATTTTTCAAAGGGCCTTCGTGAGCCCTTCTTTCACCTCTTCATCATGAGATGGAGGCACTTTTCTAACCCTTGCTACATACCATCTAGGATTTAGAGCATAGGCTGCCATATGAAGTGGGGTATTCATAGTGTTCATTGGGTCTAAGATGTTCCTCATAAAATCCTAAAGTAGGATCCTTGTTATAAATGGCTTGCTTCATCTGCCCAAGCATGTTATCAAAGGTCTTGTAAATCTAGCCAAGGCTAGGAGAGTTTGTATCAACATATCTTATGACTTGCACAATAGGCTTAATGAAGGAACACACACATTTGCAAGTGCAAACAATTAGAGAACATCAAATTTTAAAAAAGATTATGAATTTAAGACTCAAATGATATAGTGAATGCTAATGTGTTTCATATGCATGGACCACAAAGGGAACCCACTATGCCTTCAAATGCTGTTTCTTCATTTGTTTCTGCTTGCATTTGAGGACAATGACCACTAGCTATGGATGCTACTATGGTTGCCCTTGTCTTCTCCCTTTGTAATCTTTTGTCTTCTACCAATGCAAGGTGTGCATTCATCTCTCGTTTTATCTCTTCTATTGTCATGTCCCCTGAAATGGTAGCATTGAGATATAAAACATCGAAAACAAGATAAAAAAAAATGCATATTAAAAACATTTTGATATTTATAATTATCAAAGATAATATTATAATTACCAAAATATGAATACTAAATATTATGATCATTATAATAATGTGAAATACATAATAAAAGATTGTAACACATTAAAATAAAATACAGTGAACCCTGGGGACGCGTCCCCCCCTCTAGGCCCTAGCGTCTCGGAGACGGGGACGGCGTTCCCACGTTTCCGGCGGCGCCACCATTCCTCAGCTTGCCGAGGGAGACGCCTGGGCGTCCCTCGAGCGTCTCGGGGACGCCCAGGTGTCTCCCGCGTTGGACAGCCATTTGCAACATTAAAACTCAATTTTTAAAGATTTTTTTAATAGTCTATTTGTTATGTTCGAACCCTAAGGGCATGTGGGGCCCATCTAAACTCTAACATGCCTTCAAAAGGCCCTCTAATCTTCATTTTTATTCACATTTGCATTTCTACTTGTTTGCTACAGCAAGAAGAAGAAGAGTGAAGGCTGAGGAAAGAGTGATTGGAGGAGTGAAAGGAGTGATTGCAAGTGAAAAAGGAGTGTCAAGGAGCAAGAAGAAGAAGAGGAGGAAGATTCTTCACCTTGTTGAAGAGATTTTTCAAGCAAAAGGTAGGGTTTTTAACTTATTTTTTATTTTATTTTCTGATTTTCAATGTTCTAAGTTCTTTCATTTCTTGTTGTTTCATTTTTTAATTTTTCTTATTTCATTTCTAAATTCTAAATTCTTGTTGTTCCATTTTCTAGTTTCTAAATTAATTTAGAATCTTAGATTTTGTTTTGCAATATAAAATTTGTTGAAAAATTTAAAATATAGAGTTTTATTTTTTAATTTTAAAGTAGGGCATAGGCTGAAACTATGTGTTTATTGAATTTTTTTTCATTTTGTGAAATGCAGTGTCAAAATGAGCTCCCATAGTCATGAAATGAGTGAGCATGAGATGGAAACTGATTCTCATAGTGCAAGCCAATCAGAATATGAACCTGAGCATGAGGATGAGCACAATGAGGGGGGTGAGCATGGGTCAAATCCAGAAGGGCATACTAATTCCATAGCTGGTGCACCAGTTTCTACTGATTGCCCTTCCCAGCTTTTGGCAAAGTGGGCTAGGGGTCCTTATGATCCCAAATCTCCTCTCAAACAGTTTGCAACAAGAATAACAGCCCCAACGTCATCAACTGGTGGTACAAGGAAATGGCAATGCAACATTTGTGGTGATGATTGGTTTGGGAGCATCACCAGAGTTAATGCACACTTCCTCTTTTGGCCAGGAAAGGGTGTGGGAGCATGCGAATTTTTGAAGGACCCTAAACATTTGAAATACAGAATTGAATTCAACAAGCTTTGGGGTGTTCCAGATGACCTGGCAGTTCCAATGCCTACTACCTTGTCTGGTAGGCAACATATTCAGACTATTCAGCAGATTCAGGAGCAGCAAATGCAGACGCAGCCACGTACTTCTACTCCTACATTGCATCAGAGAGCAGGAACATTGTCAGGGTCAGCCTCAGGACCGTCATCCACTTATAGCACTATAGCTGCATCACAACAGGGCAAGGGGAAACGCAAGATGCAAAGTCAGCCTAACCCCATAGCTGATTTATTTAATGTGCACCTGAGGGATCAGATAGATGATTCCATTGGCAGGTTCTTTTTTGCCAATGGAATCCCATTCCATGTAGCTCGATCTCCTTATTATAAGGAGATGATGTCGATGGTGGCGAAGGGAGGACCATCATATGTGCCACCAGGTGAGCACAAATTGAGGACCACGATCTTGGATAACAACTATGCCAAGATCAATTCATTGATGGAGATGATGAGGGCATGTTGGGAGGAGTCTGGATGTAGCATAGTTATGGATGGGTGGACGGACATTAGGCATCGTCCACTCATCAATGTTATAGTTACATGTTCAGAGGGGCCATTCTTTCTCAGGGCGGTTGATTGTTCAGGGCATCGAAAAGATGCTGATTTTTAGTTTGAGATCCTTCGGGCAGCTATTGAGGAGATTGGGCCACAAAATGTGGTCCAAGTAGTGACAGATGCAACACATGTGTGCAGAGCTGCAGGGAGGCTTATAGAGGCATCATACAGACACATTTGGTGGACTCCATGTTGTGTGCATGCCATGAACAATGCACTCAAGGACATGGGGAAGATTGAGTGGATTAGAGGAGTGGTCAGCAATGCTAGAGATGTGCAGATGTATATCTGCAACCACCACACTTCACATGCCATTTTCAGGAGCTTCGCGAAGGAGTTCTTGAAACCAGTTGAGACTAGATATGCATCCTATTTCATTCTTTTGGAGAGAATGCTCGAGTTGCAGGAGCCACTGCAAGTCATGGTTATGACACAAGAATGGAATCGTTGGGATGGGTCCAGGACAGAGCAGGGGAAGAGGGTGAAGGAGATAGTGAAAAGTGATGCATTTTGGCATGATGCAAAATATATTGTCACCATCATTACACCAGTTGTACAGGTCATCAGATATGGGGATGGGGATGCACCTAACCTTGGGGAGGTGTATGAGTGCATTGATTCTATGCTTGGTCAGATGAGGGCAGTTGTGCAAGAGAAGGACCCCACTTTAGCGTTCTACAATGTTTACATTCAGCCTATTATTCAACGTAGATGGGACAGCCTAAACACTCCCTTGCACATGGCTGCTTATGCATTGAATCCGAAGTGGTACATGCCTAGGCCTGGGAGAGTTACACCGATTCAGGATGATGAGGTGAAGGAAGGGTTCTTCAAATGCATTGATAGGATGTATGATGTTGAAGTTGCTGGCACCATTCGCACTGAGTGGACGAAATTTGCTACTCTTAGGGGTAATAAGGCTGCAGCAAAGGCGGACATAAGAACTATGGCACAGGAGGATCCGATTTTGTGGTGGACTTGTCATGGACCGAAATCACTGACTACCACACTAGCCATTCGTTTGCTGTCCCAGGTTTCTAGTTCTTCAGCTTCTGAGAGGAACTGGTCTACTTATAGCTTCATCCACTCTCTTAAGAGGAATAGACTTTCCTCTAAGAGAGCAGAGAAGCTAGTGGCTGTACATAGTGCCTTGCGTATCACTGACCGCAGGACACGTGTGTACAAGGAGAGCCCAGTAGCACGATGGGATGTAGAGGCAGAGGAGCCATCACAGATTGATGAGGATGAGGATGCTTCAGATATAGGGTTGGTTGGTGTTCCTTTGGCGGATCTTGACCTTGAGGAGTCCAGTGGTTCTAGTGATGAGGAGTTTGCCGACCTCCCGAGGGATGATTAGAGGCCTCTGCCTCCTTCACTACATTTTGTCATTTTGACATTTTGATTTTGTACTTGTTTTGATATCATATAATCATGCTACTCATTGTAATCATCTTTATAATCAGATATTTTTGATATAATATAATAGAAATCTTCCATTTGCCGATGCAACAATTGTTACATTGTAGTATTGAGTATTACTATTCTAATTTCTAATTAGTAATTCATCATTCGATACTGAAAACTTCAATATTCAATGTTCAATGTTCAAGTACTAATTTAGTATTTCAATTTTGCTATTTTGCTTCTTAATAGTCTTATACATCTTTTCATAACTAGCATTTTAAGTACCATATGTATAGGTATGGTATACACCAGGTCCCCCTCCAGTCCCAGCCCTTGGCAGGTCCCAGCAGCGATCCAGAAATTCAAGTTGCTTGTCCCAGCGTCCAGGAGCAGTCCCGTCCCAGTCCCGTAGGTGGAACATGGGATATAAATAGAGGGTGTCGGGGACTTCTCTTGATTCTATGTGATTACATATGGTTTAAAGTTAGAAATTACTCACAGGAAAGAAGGATTGTACTTTTTCTTGCGGGCTTATGCAAATGTTTAAAAAATATATATATAGATTTTCAGTTTAATTACCTTCTAGTAATTTCTTGAGTTTACTTGAGTATTAAGAGGAGGGATGTTACAATAGCACTTAAATTGCCCAATCTTAACATTATAGGTTGCTTGTGTAAAAATTTGAGTTCTAAAAATCAACCCAAATCCAACTGCCTCTAGCCAAGTTGTGACAACAGTGAGCATTGCTTCTCCCGATGATGTTGGCCACAAATGTTGTCAAAAAAAATATTACAACATGAATATCCCCATCAAACATTAACCAAGGAAGACATAATTACATTACCACCCACCTTAACTTTCCTCAACTCCAACAAAATTTTGAATTTGAAAAACTTGATTATATCAAGGGATTTGACAAAGACGCCTACGCCCTAGTGTTGTGTATAGCATAATCCATTTGAACAACATAACCCTAGAGCAATTGTTGAATATAATATGAGATAGCACTTAAATTGTCCAATCTCAACATTATAGTTTACTTTTGTCAAAATTTGAGCTCTAAAAATCAACCCAAATCTAACTGCCTCTAGCCAAGTTGTGACAACATCTTTGTACTCTTACTCAACCAAGGAACAACATCTAAGCCAAGATGAGTAACAAATCCTATAGTGGACCTTCTATTATTAAATCTCCAATGCAATGAATATATGTAACCAAGAAAACTAACTTCATCTCCCACAAAAATAATGGGCACTGCTTACCAGACCAATTTTTTTCAATTTTTCAATTACAAAAAGTAATGCAACACACATTCGTTAGGGTTAGCACTTAAACCAAAATAATGTGGAATTCAACTCTAACCAAGAATGTACACCAGGATCCCGAGATGGGCAAGGTGTGATCATATGGTCAGAGGATCTCAATGCAATGCAATGCTAAATAACTCTAACCAAGAATGCACCAGATGATGACGAGTATATGGTCAGAGGATCCCTATCAACTACAATACTAAAAGTAAACTTGATGTCAAGAATGTGCCTCGCAACCCTAGATGGAATTGGACCTACCATATGACAGAGATGCCAAATAATACAATGCAATGTAAAATGTAAGTAGGCGGCAAGCTAGCCTCTTCCACTTATTCAATGGGTATTACAAACATGAAGAAAAGATGAGATGAGATGCTGATAGTACTACTGTTCAGCTTACAATATATAGAGAATTGCATGCCAAGAGCTGGAATTTAGAACTCAAT